>KN474688.1:24741-39601 GCA_000787095.1 Periophthalmodon schlosseri
CCATCCGGGGGAAAAACGGGTCCCAAACATTATTTTTTTTTTTTTTTTTTTTCACACATGGCAACAACAGCATCAAGGGTAAACCTGTAAATAAACTGTCCTCCAATTATTTTCTACTCACAGTTCATTTTACAGTTGGGAGTATAGACTCACCGTGCCATTCGTCAATCCAGGCCACTGCTTGTCTATGGCCGACCAAGAGAATGTCCTTAATATTCTGAAAAATAAAAATACAAAAATGTTGAGCTGAATAATTTGGGAAAAAATATTTGACATTTTTGCAATTACATTTGTATTAGATTTTTTTTTTTTTTTTACACATCCAGGAAGATTTACAATCCAAAAAAGACAGAAATTTTAACAGCTAAACTAATAATCCCATGCATTTGAGAATGTTTGAAGAGAGATAAAGTACAGGCTCAGCAAGTTTAAACAGACGAGTTTAACACTGAAATATTGTTGTTAAAATGTATTTGGTTCTTAAAAAAGTGATCGTAGAATATCATGTGCAATATATTGATAAACGATTCATGTATCGAGTATCGTATCGTGTATGGTATTGAATCTTGAGGGACCTTGTGATTCCCAGCCTTATCTTTAAGCAATAGAATGTACTTTTCAATAAGACTGTACTAAAACCATTCAGATTAATGCGATTTGTTTCACTATTAATACTTATATATGTTTAAATATATGTTTTTTTTCTTCATTATTATGTATTTTTTGGCTGGTGTGACTTATACTCCGGAAAATACAGTATATTGATAAATGAGAAGTTAGTTTCATGTGAGTGTTTGTCCACTGATCTGAAGGTTGGCAGTTCGAATCCCGCTCTCGACATAAAGATCACTGGTAGAGCGTTCAAATCCACTGACCCACAGGTTGGCGGTGCGATTCCAGCTCCAACAAATGAATACTGTAGTTGTGTCCTTGGGCAAGACGCTTAACCCACCTCGCCCCCAGTGTCTGCGTGTGCTGGTGTATGAATGTGTGTGTGAATGGGGGAGTGGTTCCTTGCTGTAAAGCGCTTTGAGTGCCATGAAAGTGGAAAAGCGCTATATAAAAATATGACCATTTACCGTAAACTATTTTATTATCAGTATCTGGGTATAATTATTTTTTAAAACCCTATAGATAATAAGAGCCCATGGTAACTGAATATGCATTTCTCTGCAGAGGACATTGTATTACCTCAATAAGATTTGCGGCCATTCAAATTATCATTGTGATTTCATTATCATTAATCTTGCTGCCTTCTAAAAGATTGCGTTCTATTATTTCCCACACGATTGCAAAACCAAAGGAGGTTATGTGAAATGTATAAACATACACTCACACACTTACACTGATAAGGTATCGCAGAAGTGCAAACCAGGTTTACTACTCTGCACAATAGAAAGATTATTGCTGCTGGGGCTTTTAGTTTTTCATCATCTCGTTCTTTGACTCCAGGCTCCGCAGCACCTGCCCAAGCCCCAGGTCTGTGCAGATGTGCTAACTGCTGTTTTTTTTATAAAGAACAGACCGTCTCCTCCTCCTCATCACAGCTGAAGGTGTAAGACGAGGAAGTAAACGCCGGTGCAGAGGTTCTGTGAGGCCGGGGCTCTTTATCAGACCGAGGAAAACCAAAGCAGCTCCGATATGTTTCACCAAAGCACAAAGGATCAGCCAATGAAAACACAATGCTGATACTGCAGATGTTTTAGATCCTGTCAATGTAATATTTTCACACTTACAGGAGGAGACTCGTAAGCCTCCTTCAAATACTCAATGTAATCTTTGTTTTCTCTTATGTGTAGAACAAGGGGCCCAAGTATATGATCAAAGTGTCACTGGTATTGTGCTTTTTAGAGAGAGAGACTGGTGTGGACTCCCTGTCATCTGCTCAGAATAGATACTTTGTACAATTCTCCGCACCCCGTCATGGGCTAAATTGGACCTCCTGGAGGGCCGAGTTTGACCCACGGGCCCCGCGTTTAACACATCTGGAGCATAAACTAATAACTAAGAAAAATAACTCAACAAATTGACTCTGGGGAATAATATTGAGCTTAATTTGAAATATCGTGGATTTACGTGTCAAACTGGTCAACTCAGGACATTACCAACAGTGTTTTTCATCTTTTCAATGTGACAGTAGCTGAGCTGGTAGAGAGTTTGTCCTCTGACCCACAGGTTGGCGGTGTGATTCCAGCTCCCACAGATGAATGCTGTCGTTGTGTCCTTGGGCAAGACACTTAACCCACCTCGCCCCTAGTGACTGCGTACACTGGTGTATGAATGTGTGTGTGAATGGGGGACACTTAACCCACCTCGCCCCTAGTTGACTGCGTAACTGGTGTATGAATGTGTGTGTGAATGGGGAGGAAAAGCGCCATATAAAAATGTGACCATAACAGGAAAAACGTGGAGATTAAGTCTTACTCAACAGTGTATAACGATCAACACATTTTTGAATACGTTTATACAGTGTATTTTATGAGTAAATCGATGTGCTGTGTCTCTTGCGGCGCTTCTTACTCTGTGGATGAACTCTTCGGTTTTGGTCTGGAAGCCGTAGACCTCGAAGCTGCAGTGGACCCGTTTGTAGGAGCACATGATGGGCTGGTGCTCGTGCCTCCAGCCGTCCTCCAAAGGACCACGGCCCGTTTTACTCGACTGCCACAGACTCAGGTCCTGCACACCAAACCACATACGGCGTTAGGGCAATAATATAATAATAATAATAATAATAATATCAGATCATAATAATAATATAATGTCAGATCATTTATATCAGTGATTTCCAACTTTTTCTCCCAGCAACCCCTGTTTTACCCATGGATCGGTTGGTGACCACCACATCATTCTCCTACTTGAGAAGCTATGGTCTTATCTACAGTTGACCGATATAGGGTTGTTTTGTTTTTTTTTGTTTTTTTTTTAATGATGCCGATACCGATTATTTAGAATACAGAGCAACCGATGGCCGATAAGCTTTTTTTTTACCACACACCTGTAATAGAGCTGTGTAGTCATGTTGTTGTGCAGGTTTCTTCATATTAAAGTGTTAATATAAAGCTTTGTGTGTATTTCTTGGACAGCAGATCGACCAAAAAAAAATATCGGCCTATGCTGGAGATTTAAGGCTGATAGCCGATACGCTAGAGTAAAGAAGCAAGAATAAATAGAATTATTTCCTGGTTACAGTTATGTTTTAGAGCAGCAGTGATTATACAATACTTAATATAAGCAATTAAGAACGCCTGAGTAACTTTGGGGATATTTTTTTATTATCCTGATGATATTCAGACTATATTATCAATCAAACAATCTTTATTTTGGAGCCCTTTACAACGCTCATGGTGACCGAAGTGCTTTTCAATAAAACCAGCAGTATAAAAACATGCAAAACATTAAACAATGACATAAAACAAACTGTGCAAAGTGTCACTGCAGTACTGAGTGTTGAAGCCAGAGAAGTTTTGAGTTTGGATTTAAACAGTTTTGAGTCTGGGTTTAAACAGGCCAGAGTCTGTGAGACATAAAACAACTGTGCAAAGTGTCACTGCAGTACTGAGTGTTGAAGCCAGAGAAGTTTTGAGTTTGGATTTAAACAGTTTTGAGTCTGGGTTTAAACAGGCCAGAGTCTGTGATAGTGGGTGTTTGAGCCTGACTCTGGGGGCGTCCAGCAGGAGTTGGCTGGTTGACCTTAAGGCCCTGTTTTTGAGTTTTGAACAGACAGGAGTTCAGTCAAATAAGGAGGATCAAGGCCATTAACAGCTTTAAAAACAAACTGCAATTTTAAAATCAATTCTAAAAGAAACTGGAAGCCAATGAAGTGATAAAAAGCGTCAGTCAGTCCACATATCTGACGTTATGGCAATACATCTGAAATGTGCTAAAACCATAGACTGTATAAAGAAGTGGACTAAGTGAGTGTGACGTCACAGTCATATATACAGCCTATGGTTAAACCATGTAAAAAGTCTCAGTAATAATTGAGAGAATACACTGTAAGACAGATACATTCTAGCCTTCAATCCACTCTCTTTTGCAGTCTCTCTTTGTCACATTTTGGTTTCATTACAAATCGCATAATCAATATTCTAATAATATGTCCCACTTTTTCCTTAGTGCCACATGAACCGTTTGAAAAGTCAGATTTGCGTAGAGAACAAAGTAATATTGCTTTTCCTCTCAGTATACTCCAAAAGTCTTAATTATATGACTGTAATATAGAACGGAACAGAACTTTATTTTTCTGTTTCGGGATAAAACAGAAATTTGTCTTCTTGGAACAGCCCCCTCCCACGAGACGTATCTCTGTGCGCTCTTCCAATCTCTGTGTTTTAGCTAAGGCTGAACGATTTGGGGAAAAAGATCTAATTGTGATTCCTGGCAAGCATTGAGATTGTGATTAGATTTGAAATTTATGTTTTATGAAAGGATTCTGTTCAGAGTTCACATTTTAAACACATCCACAAGAACTGACAAAATGCTAGAAATTAACTAATACAAGAATCACATTTCAGATCATGTTTGAACAGATCTGAACTACGACTACATAAATAAGACGGGATATTTTGTTGTTTGTGGAGGAAATGATGGTACTTTAAAAATGGCAGGCCTTGTGATGTGTTAACTGCGTCTGCGTTCAGTTTGCAATTTCAATTTGATTCGATTGAGATTAATCTTGCAAATTACCCAGTACTTTTTGTTGAACTATCAAAACATTTAATTCACAAATGTTGAACCTGATCGTTTCTATTAGAGACTCAACCTTTATAACTGCTTTCAGTCCAACAAAAAAATGCATTTTAACAATATTCTGACAAGTATCGCGATTGTGAGTAGATTTGTAATTTATGTTTTTATACTAGAACTGTTCAATGTTCTTTTAAAGGGCCCATATTACACTATTCTCTCATCTGTGTTATAATGTTTCCTCACCACAAACAGACCTGGAGTTGTGTTTTGTTTCATTCACACATGTTTAACAAACAAACCCTGCAAATTTAGGCTGAGTTCTTCTCTTAAACAGAAAACACTCTGTTCCACCTTGTGATGTCATGTAATAATACAGGAAGGACTCCACTGTATTTTTAAACTCCATACACCTTCACTACAATCATTTGGATTATTTAATTGTGGAATTGACTAAAATAATCCAAATTCCTGGACGCCTCCCTAGGGAGGTGTTCCGGGCATGTCCCACCGGGAGGAGGCCCCGGGGAAGACCCAGGACACGCTGGAGGGCCTGTGTCTCTCGACTGGCCTGGGAACGCCTTGGGGTCCCACCAGAGGAGCTGGAGGGCGTGTCTGGGGCGAGGGAAGTCTGGTAGTCCCTTCTTAGACTGCTGCCCCCGTGACTCGGACCCGGATAAGCGGAAGAAAATGGATGGATAGTTGTGGAATTGCTACTGAACTAAAGGTAAAAGGTATCTGTTCACTTGAAAACTAGCGCTTCATGACATCACAAGGTGGAACAGAACATTTTGAGCTTTGGAGATGTAGACTAATAATACAGGATTACTCAAACATGTGTGAATGAAACAAAGCATAACTCCAGGTTTGTTTTTGGTGAGGAAACAGCATCATAACATGACTTAAAGCTCACAGGAGTCAGCTCTGTGTAATACAGGACCTTTAAACACATCATTAAACACAAGAATTGAGAAAATCCCTGAAATTGACTAATACAAGAATCACATTTCAGCAGTTTACGTGCAGAATAAGACAGGATATTTTGTTGTGTGTGGAAGAAATTATGGTACTTCAAAAACTGCAGTCTTTGTGATTTGCTAACTGTGTCCATTCACGCTGCGCTTTTGATTTGATTGTGATTAATCTTACTGTCCCGTATCTTTATTTATAAGCTGGTATTTCTCTGGCCTGTCTCACCACACTGCACAAATATTCCGCTCGTGTGACTCTCGGAGATGGTCAGCCTACATACATATTTACAGAGGTGCTGAGTCTGCAGTGCCATAGTGTCTTCAATCCCGTGACCGCTCAAACGGTTCTCACTCTATATTTGATCAACGCGCTACTTGAGATTAAAGTGGCTGTTTGCTTTCAATTCTGAGCAGAAGATAAGGCGGCACTCACTGCAGCATGTCATGGGAATAAAAAGCTCTTTCACATGGGATCTCCCGCTCTCATTATTAATTATTTGCCTTTGTTTTAGAGCAAACTGCCTGCTGTGTTCTTGGTATGGCTGGCAAAAATACTAGATTTGAACAACTAGTTATGCGCAAAAAAATCCCAAAACATACGGTACATAGAATAGTTTTACAATGGACTCGATCTATATCTGAATTAAATATTACTACTATTACTTTTACCACTACTTTTACTGCTACTGTCGTCAGTGGTCATATTTTTATATAGCGCTTTTCCACTTTCATGGCTCTCAAAACGCTTTACATCAAGGAACCACTCACACATTCACACACACATTCATACACCAGTGCACACAGACACTGGGGGTGAGGTGGGTTAAGTGTCTTGCCCAAGGACAAAATGATTTACAACCTGTGGGTCACTGGATCTGTTTTATTTATTTTTTGTCAAGAGCAGGATTCAAACCGTCAACTTTCAAATCAGATCAACTGAGCTACTGTCGCCCACTACTACTTTTACTACCTCTACTTTTACTACTTTTACTGCTACTACTACTACTACTACTACTTCTTTTACTACTTTTACTGCTGCTGCTACTACTACTACTACTACTACTACTACTTTTACTGCTGCTGCTACTACTACTACTACTTCTTTTACTACTTTTACTGCTGCTGCTACTACTACTACTACTTCTTTTACTACTTTTACTGCTGCTACTACTACTTCTTTTACTATTTTTACTGCTACTACTACTACTACTACTACTACTACTACTACTACTATTATTACTTCTTTTACTACTACTAATACTTTTACTGCTACTGCTACTACTACTCTTTTACTACTACTACTACTACTACTACTACTACTACTTTTACTACTTTTACTGCTACTACTACTTCTACTTTTACTACTTTTACTGCTACTACTGCTACTACTACTACTACTACTACTACTCCAATATCAAAATTGGTATTGTGTATTGAGCCTGTTCCTTAGTATCAAAAACACGTTGTAAATGTCAGTGTTGTGACTCTACTTAAGGCCCTTTACCTCCATCTCCCACAGTGACGTCCTGTATAAAAACATCAGCCAAATGAGTGGCCTTAGTTTATGTTGTGTTTATGCTGCTATAAACGAATGCAGAGCTGTAGATTAAACACATGACGAAGGCCACGTGTTTGTACAGAGCACAGTGTGAACGCGTTTGAACATGAGGGGGGTGCTAAAAGTATATTTAGGGCTCAAACCAGTTAATCGATTAATCACAACAAGGCGGGGGACGATACTGACCTCTGATGTCACAGTAATTGCGATTAACGACGATATCACGATAATTAGTTGCTGTCAGTTTAAAAATGTTACGGATTTTAATATTATGAATAGTTTCCATATTTAAACAACTGTTATTTTCAACTCAATTCAAGTTTATTTCTGTAGCACATTTAAAACAACTTCAACTGTCCAAAGTGCGTCACATAAAAGTCAACAACAAACAAATGTGCAGGTAACACGATACAGGAAAAGAACAATAAAACACCATTATATCCTGTGTAGCTGGTATTAAATGCCAGGGAGGAGAGGTGGGTTTTCAGCGGAGTCTTAAACTGTGTTAAAGACTGAGAGGATCTATAGTATTGTACTTTGTTATAAGTGAAAACAACAGCGATCTAGACGAGACCATCAGAGAGAAGTCGTTTTTTCTGCACATTCTGGTGACATAAAGACGATTATCTTTGTTGGCGATACTCACGATTATTTAAAATGTCCCAAAAACGATTATTGGATTAATGGGCAACTCATTTAAAATAGTCTGTAGTTTTTAATATGTATCAAAAGTGACCCAATGCACCGGATGTTGAACCAAATTTCTCTTTGGTCCAGCGATAAGTTCTGCAATTAAAGTGCTTACATAATAAAAAAAATAAATAAAAAACAACTGCAGTATTTTCTCACAGTTCTATAGCCAAGAGGCGATTCCTTTTATCAAACAGTTTTGGATAATGTGAAAGTCAAATATGGATTAACGGTTTTAAATACTTAAGTAAACATCTTTAAGCTGTTTGGGGACATGCAGCTTCTTGCCCAGTGTCGTCACCAAAGCAAACACCAACTGAAAAACCTCAAGTGTGTTCTGTGGAATCCAGATGATGAGGTTTAAACAAGGGATTTCACTGGAGGAGCTGTCACCCAGGGCTCCTCAGGTCCTGTTTGGTCCTGATTTGATCACACTTTAGTCTTGATGGCAGTTTGGCTCTGGAAATCCTGGTGTAGTCCTGGTCTAGTCCT
Organism: Periophthalmodon schlosseri; assembly: GCA_000787095.1. Taxonomy (NCBI): domain Eukaryota; kingdom Metazoa; phylum Chordata; class Actinopteri; order Gobiiformes; family Gobiidae; genus Periophthalmodon; species Periophthalmodon schlosseri. The sequence continues at coordinate 33,139 of KN474688.1, forward strand.
GGTCTAGTCCTGGTCTAGTCCTGGTCTAGTCCTGGTCTAGTCCTGGTCTAGTCCTGCTCTAGTCCTGGTCTAGTCCTGGTCTAGTCCTGGTCTAGTCCTGGTCTAGTCCTGGTCTAGTCCTGTTCTAGTTTTGGTCTCGTCCTGTTCTAATCCTGGTCTAGTCCTGTTCTAGTCCTATTCTAGTCTTGTTCTAGTCCTGGTCTAGTCCTGTTCTAGTCCTGTTCTAGTCCTGTTCTAGTCCTGGTCTAGTCCTGGTCTAGTCCTGGTCTAGTCCTGGTCTAATCCTGGTTTAGTCCTGGTCTAGTTCCAGGTTTTAGTCCCAAGTTTTATATCTTGGGAAAACGGATGGAAATTAGCCCTTGGCTATAATCCGGCGTGTTTACGCTCATGTTAAATCATGTCTGTTCATTAACGCGCAATGTCCCAACCAAATAAATAAATAAATAAAATATAGTTTGTGCACAAATCTGAACATAGTCTTTTCATTTATCAGTTATTTGAAAATACAAACTGATTCATCGTCAGGCTGCAGTATAGAAAATCAATGTTAACTTCAAATATACTGTTTTTCATAAATATAGGTGCACTATGTCACTTTTCTAGTGAAGGGTACTTAACCTGCTTGGCTCCCTGCAAATATTATAGCTTTGCCTAGAATGTTCCACAGTATGGCTTTACACTATGTACAAAAAATATTAAATTAAAGATCTTAACAGCTAAAATACCTTGAAAAACGCACATTTCTTACTGTGAGTGGGCACGCTTCCCCACAGATCTGACCTGTAACATGTACTGTGTAAATGTTCTGGTGTCCTTTGAGGGCCTGCCACATGCTTGTCTCCATGGAGATACATAAGTTTAACGCTATACTGTGTAACATTCCAGGGAAAGCTATAATATCTCCACGGAGACAAGCAGGTAGCAGATCCTCCACCAGAAAATTTACATAGCGCTGTTTTAAATTTTTTACAGCCACGACAAGCAGGTTAATGCGATTCTGTTTGAAAAATAACACAATTACCACAAGTGCAGTACATTCCTACCTCTTCTTCTTTGTAGTGCCTTTCGGGGATGGGGTCGCTGAGGATGTCCAGGAAAGTGACGTCCTCCGATGGGGTGGGCTTGTCCCCGAACACCTACGGCACAGACGGAGGTAGGTCAGCCGCTACAAGACGAGCAAACGGTCCTCACACTCTCCAGTCACTCACGGGGGGCACAACAAGATGAGTAACTGTGTATGAAAGTGGGGTCATACACCATAACATCCTGACTACAGCGCGCCCCCAGCCCCTCGAGCGAATTTCACAGAGAAGAGAGAGAAGAGAGACAACAAGGACATGCTGGCAGTATGACAGGGTAGACGACTTATTTCACTAAAACGACATTATATCTCAGCTTTTAATAAAAATCTTGAGTAGTTTTGTGTATTTTAAACATTTTTTACCAGGCCCTCGAGCGGATTTCACAGAGAAGAGAGAGGAGAAAGACAACAAGGACATATATTTAAGCTTTTAATAAAAATCTCAAGTAGTTTTTGTATATTTAACCTCCATCCTCCATCCTCAGACCCAAAGCAAACAAAGGAAACAAAGAGAACAATAGAGCCAGCCAGTAGGCCCATTAAGGCTGAATGTAGGTCCATTAAGGCTGAATGTAGGTCCATTAACTGTTTACAGTTTCAGTGTAGTTAGCTCCTCCCTTCAGATAGACATAAGACAGTGTCCACCAACAATCTGACCAGAACTAAAGAAGCAGCTTGGATGAGCAGCGAAATATCTTCACTGCTACAACTTTTTGTCCAGTTGACAGATATAACTTTTGGCTTTTACTAAAAATATATATAATAAATTTACTTCCTGATAGGACACAACAATCTGACCAGACTAAAGAAGCAGCTTGGATGAGCAGCGAAATATCTTCACTGCTACAACTTTTTGTCCAGTTGACAGATATAACTTTTGGCTTTTACTAAAAATATATATAATAAATTTACTTCCTGATAGGACACAGGCAGCAAATATGACATAGAGCACGTAGGCTGAGAGGTAATTCCATAACTGTTACTTGGCAACCATAATGTTAACAAGATAAAGAAGATCTATAGAGCTTGTGTCTGTTATATAGATTATAACTATATACAGACACAAGCGCAATAGATCTTCTTTAACTAGCTCTACAACACCCCTGGATCATTATGTTATAATTTGCACATTTTAAATCACAATATTGATCTAAAACGATGAAACATGTCCGCTGTCTTCCACGTTAGAAAAAACTGCGGTGCCCGACGGGAGCCGACGTCACTGTAAATGTCATCTCAATACAGAGCCATGAACTTGTCGGCGCCTCCTATGGATTGCTGCACATCACACTAGCGAGTAGCAGATTTTTTTTCCATTTATACCAAAATAACTACGTGACGCTGCTGAATCCTGCGCGTCACCGATTATTAAAATAAAATAAAGACAAATGTACAGGTGGAGGTGAAAACTGGGGTTGATCGGCAAAATGGCGTCTTGAAAATAAGCGATTAAAGATTAGTCAAACGTGCTCGAATCACTCAAAATACAACTTCACTTGAGTAAATGGTGGAGGGAAACAACTATAACAAGGTTAAAAACTCTAAAACTCAATTTGCAGCTTAGGTCTGCTTTAAGTTGGTAATTAAGTTTAATAGTTGATGATTAGATGATTGCTGCTTAAACTAATAAAAATACATGACATCACCTCCATTTTGAAAAATCAATGTTTAAACTGTCAGAAAAACTGTCCTTTTTCGCACTTTTTCCTGCATTTTGGTTGGAATTTTTGCTGTTAATGACATAGTTCAGCACTACTTCTTATTATATTTTTGCACTTATCTTCTCAACTCCACAAACTGCCACTGAACTGATAAAACCCTGATACATATTCACCACGGCAACTATCGCACCAAACCAAGTCATAATTAGAAAAACACGAAAACCTCTTATACGCACTTTAAAAGCAAGAATGACAAAAAAACGATGAAATAAAAAAAATAGTTTGCACTGTTTCTGGAGAGAGAGAGAAGAGAGAGGAAAGCAAGAGAGAGGGAGAAGAGAGAGAGAGGAGAGAGAGATGGAGAAAGGAAAGAGAGAGAGAGGAGAAAGAGAGCTGGGGAGAGGAATGAGAGAGAGAAGAGAGAGGAAGGGGAGAGAGAGCTGGGGAGAGGAACGAGAGAGAGAAGAGAGGAAGCGGAGAGAGAGAAAGGTGGAGAGAGGAAAGAGAGAGAGAAGATAGATAGAGGAAGTGAAGAGAGAGAGAGCAAGGAGAGACAAGAGAGGGGAGAGAGAGACAGAAGAGAGAGAGGAGAGAGAAGAGAGAGCGAGGAGAGAGACAGAAGAGAGAGAGATGGAGAGAGGAGAGAGAGAGAGGGAGAAGAGAGCGAGAGAGGAGAGAGAGAGATGGAGAGGAAAGAGAGAGAGAGTGTGAGGAGAGAGAGAAAGAAGAGAGAGGAGAGAGGAGAGAGAGAGAGAAGCGAGAGACAGAAGAGAGAGAGAGAGAGGAGAGACAAGAGAGAGAGGAGAGAGTGAGTGAGGATAGAGAGAGGAGAGAGAGAAGAGAGAGAGAGGAGAGAGTGAGTGAGGAGAGAGAGAGGAGAGAGAGAGGAGGGCACACAACCATCGCACTTCTGTTTGACCTTGTTTAGTATTAGTTGTAATGCCCTGCTACAACGGTTCATTGAAAGCTAACAAACTGCTGCTGGGAGGAAATAACCTGCCGGGCTCCTGTTCACCAAGGTCCTGCTCTCTCTTATAGAATATGTTTCATCAGCTGTTTACAATGTTCACAAATAATAATGATAATGTGTGAGCTGTCCAACTTTGTTTATATAACTTATTTAAAACAACTTCAGCCAGACCAAAGTGCTTCATGTGAGAGTTAAAGGGCCCGTACTACGTTATTTTCAAACCCTGCACATTTAGGCCAAGTTCTTCTCTCAAACTGAAAACACTCTGTTCCACCTTGTGATGTCATGTGGTAATACAGGAAGTGCGTTTTTAAACTCCACACACCTTCATTAGAATCATTTGGATAATTTCAGTCCTGGAATTGGTAAAAAAAAAGTTAGTTGTTAACCTGAAAACTACCACTACATGACATCACAAGGTAGAATACAGCATTTTGAACTTTGAAGATGTAGACAGACTAATAATTAAACTACTCAACATGTGTGAATGAAACAAAACACAACTCCAGGTATGTTTTTGACGAGGCAACAACATTCTAACATGGCTGAAAACTCACAAGAGTCAATTTTGCGTAATATTGGACCTTTAAGAGCAAAAATACAAGCGGAGATAACACCAAATACATCGGGAAAGTACTATAAACATACAACGATATCCTGACTAGCTACTATTAAATGCCAAGAAGAAGAGGTAGAGATCATTGTAAGTCTATTGGCAGTTTTCAGATTCTTGAATGTGATGATGTCATAGTCCCAGATGGGGGGCAAGAGCCTGATTTCCCTGTTGGGAAATCAGGCTCTTGACGGTTCACGTGACATCGCAACGTTCCAGAATCCCAATAGTTTAAAATTGAGCTGGAGGACAGGCCGGGATTCTCAGGTGGAATTTGCTGTTTGGTTGTCAGATTGCAGATTTATTGACCTGTTTTATGGTTACTGTCTCTCTAATTACTGGGCTTATGCACGGAAACAAAACACGGCGCAGTGTTCCACATCTTTTCTGTCAGGGCACATAAATAAAACACATTTTAGCAGTGCCACTATTCAACCCCAAAGACGCCGCTATTGTCAGGACTTGTTGAAAGGACTTTAAGACGTTAGTTAATATAATAATATGACAAGTTTGTGGAGCCAGTCCCTAGAAATAATAAGAATCAACATTTATGGATCAGAAGTTTGGATATTTCTGTCAAAAACGGTGAATCTGCCGTAGAGTTATATATGACATCATTCAATTCTGAACGGAACGGAACCTCTTGATTGTATTGTGTTCTCATAAATTTACAAATGTTGAACCTGATCATTTCTATTAGTGAGTAGACACTCTGTTCCACCTTGTGATGTCATGTGGTAATACAGGAAGTGCTCCACAGTGTTTTTAAACTCCACACACCTTCACTAGAATCATCTGGATAATTTCAGCCCTAGAATTGCCAATCTCCGCTGAACTAAAGGTTAAAAGTCGCTGTGAAGTTGAAAATCACCGCCACATGACATCACAAGGTGGAACAGAGCATTTTGAGCTTCGGAGATGAAGACAGACGAAAAAAAAAAAAAAAAAGATTACTCAAACATGTGTGAAATGTGTGAATGAAACAAAACATAGCTCCAGGTATGTTTTTGATGAGGCAATAAGATTTTACTCACAAGAATCCATTTTGCGTAATATAGGACCTTTAAATATTATTGGCCAGTAGAAAGTTGTGATGTAATTTGGAAGCCACCAGTTGTTTCTGTTGTGCACAGCGCACACATAGAGCTGTCTGTGTGAATGCTCTTGTCTATATGTCATCAGTCCTCACAACGGCGGCTTGTTTTAAGCTAAGTGCTTATGTAACGTAGTGTAGCTGTTGACATGAAACGGGCCAGACCACATTTTCCTCAGAACTACATGTTTGGACAGGAGCTTTCCTTGATTGCATTCACTTGGTTACACTTGTTTTGAATGAGACAGGCCCAGCTCGGAGCAGCGTGGCAGCGGTAAACACCACGCTGCATGTCTGCCTAATAGATTTGCCAATACTACATTTGGCTCACTGCTTGTTTCCCTTGATGAACATTCCCCGTTTTCATGCCGTAGAGAAAATTTTGATTTGTCCCCGGCTCCTCTGGCCCCTCCCTCTGCGCTCTGCTCCCCCCGTCATACTCACGTTGTGGTTATCGCCTTTGTTGTTCTCAAATCGGGTCTCAATGCGGATGCTGAACTTGGGCAGGAATGATACCTGAGGAGTGACAATGGGTTTAAACGCGGGGCTGAGGGCAGATTAGATTGACTGATAGCACGGCCGTATTCATGTACAGTGAGTGATGTGTGGTACTTACCGAGTACTCTGCAGCAGCAGCAGAGAGTTCGATATGGAGAGGGAGAAACAGAGGGAGTTACTCACACATGCAGGAGCACACAGCACTTCTTATACTACAAACACACTTTACACTGGAGACTGGCGTATGCATGCAGATAAATGTTTGATTGCACTAACAGGTGTTGTACAGTGTGTCATGCATGAGGTGAGAGTCAGCGGCTGTTAAGCACAAACATGCACACACAGACATCTGTTATTGACATTGCATAATGCATCAGTAACACCACTGCAGTGTTAATATGCAAGCCTGGAGCACGAGCCTCCCAGTCAAGTGTGCAGAGCAGTCTCACTCGAATGCATTTGACCAAGTGATTAGACTTTTACTGTGTGTGGTGGATCTGTGATGGTGTAGGGTTAGACTTATATAGTATCTGTGTTACATGTGTGT
>KN474688.1:39903-63389 GCA_000787095.1 Periophthalmodon schlosseri
TGTTACGTGTGTGTGTTGTACCTGTGATGGTGTAGGGGTAGAAGTTCCAAGCCTTCTCTGTCACATAGAAGAAGCGGGGCACAAAGGATTTGGCCCATCCGGGCAGTTTACTGAAACAGAGGCTCCGTTAGTATGTCTACAGTTAGTATCGCTACAGTTATGGCGGCATATAGTGTGTCTGCAGATAGTATGGCTACAGTTAGTATGGCTGATTATACAGTAGCACTGACAAAGAGCTCCTAAGTGGTTTTGCTGCCATTTATAGCCCGATTACCTGTAGGCCACTCAGACTGCATGACTCATTCCCAATTACACCTGTGGTGATGAATAGTGAGCGCCGCGTGGAGGTCACATGTCAGAACATGATTGAAGGCAAATGCATTGTGCGCTCGCTTCCCTTCAGTGTGCAGTTGTGTGTTTGTGTGTATATGTATTTTTACTAATGAGAGCCCAATGTCCCAGAGCAATGAGAGATTAGGACAAGCCTCCACAGTGGGGACATTTCTTTACTTCTGCACAGTTTATTTAAGGATTAGGCCTTGGGTTTTTAGCGGCCTATTGAATTGCAGTTAAGGTTATTATTAGGATCATTCTTTCTCATAAAAATAAACCCTTTCTTCTGACAATCCGCACAAACACACATACCAATGTAATAGAAGTCCTCACGGAGCTGCGAATACCAGGGAAACTCTTAACACACAAACAGGCTTAATCAAATTATCCCCAAATGTTGTTCTGTTTTTATTTATTTTCATTGTTGCAGTGGGAAAAATCTAAAATTCATTTCCGTATGCGCTCGCACAGGACTATCATCTTCTTTGTTTGTGCCACTGTCAGTATTTGCACCACAAATATCAGAGAGTTCATTAAACCTGAAGTATTATAATAGATGTTTTTTGGTTTTTTTTTGAGTTTCAAGTATAGTTTGAGAACACTGCATACTTGGACTGGCAGGAAGCATCATCCCACATACTGTACTCTGTAATCAGCAGCCGCAGGAGGACCAGTGTTTTTCCCACCTGACACTCAGACACATGCTCAGAGCTCCTGCAGGGTTTTTATTTTATTTTTTTGCCAATTACCTTTAAAAACAAAACAAGCATGTTGACCGTCCACCGCCGGGACGGGCCCAGGCAGGGGGCAGCTGGACTTCGGACTGTATCTGGGTGTTACTGGTAAAAGCGTTTTTATGGCTTGAGCTGCATAAGAGCTCAAAGATCAACGGTAATTAGACTGTATAGGTCCAGTTACTATATCAACCTATCGTAAAGATGGAACGATAGATTTTAGGTGATCAATATTTATGGGGGGTACTTTTTCTTTGTGTTATTGTGACGGGCCTAATCAGCTGCTGTCTATGGGCAGACTCATACGTGTGAAGCTTTACCTGTTGAGGTAGATCCTCTTCTCCGTCAGCTGACCCTGGCCGTACTCCGGGTGCACCTCAGACTCGTTCTTAATCACCTCCACCCCATCCCCTCCTCCGCTCTGCTCACAGCTGTGCTTACTGATCATGTAGAGCTGCCCGATCTGGTACTGCAGCAGGAGACAAGAGGACACAGGTAAAGTGAATGTGCTGAGGTTTGGTCAAACATGTAAACACGCCTCAAACACGCCGCACCACTTTGGTTCAGACGGCAGAGTACTTTTATAATCCAATGCAGTCCATCAATAAGTCCATGGCATATTGGATTAAACAGAGCTCTTATGGCGAGTGGTGACAGCGGGCGCTGAGGCTGGCTGGTCACACTGCTGAGTCCTGGTTTGTGTCAGCAGACACTTACTTAGGCACAGTGTTGTATTTGCTCTTCATTTTTTAAACAGTCACTTGGTGTATATAGAAGGAGTTTCCCTGGAGTAACCAAATCAGACATGAAAATGTAATTTGGGCGCGGAAAGGAGCGGAGAGGAGCGCGGGTCTAAACGAAGGGGAGGGACTTTGTTCTCTGCTGCAGTCCTAGTTTGTGCTGCTGCTGATGAGCACTTCTGTAAAGAGGCCTTTGGGCTTCACGCGACAATACTGCAGCCACCATTACCGCTTTGGTTCAACTGCAATAAAGTTAACTTTTGTGCTAAACCCCAAGAAGCTGTGTTTCCCCATTAAGTGTCGCACAAATAGAGTGCAGCCACCATTATGTTCTAATTCATTTTGCTGACCTACATTAGCGTGCGGCTAAAGCATTCTTCTTATTAAAAGGAGATCAGAGAAGTGGAGCTGGATATTCTATCTTTCACTGCGATGTGCACAACCGCAGGACACTCCCTCTTCCTCCAATTACTGCAGAATGTCAACATTCCCTGTTTGCTGATGGGATCTTCATGGGCCTTAATGAATCATCACGGAGGGCGCTTTCAAATGTCCCGGGCGGGTGCTGCTCTCTGACTGAGGGACGTAAACAGGAGCAGTCTTACACCAGGGCTCTGGACTCTGGACTGATGCTGTGATGTGTGCGTGTCTCTGTAAATGTGTGTGCGTGTGGGTGGAGCTCACACTGACAGCCAAATGAAAGATGTTTGATTAAAACAGAAAAGTGCTTCAAAGACATTTCTATTTTTACAATGATTAAACCTTAAAAGCAGAAACTTGAAGCTGCTGTGTCACCGAGGCCCCAGCCACCGCCTCTAAAACATGGCTGATCTTCCCAAAATAGGACTTCACAGCGTCTGGCTTGTGTCACAATAAAATGTCAATATTTTTGTTCTAAATAATGGAGGTGCATGAACACTGTCAAACTGCAGTTCTTTTGACCAGCTTTGAAAATGGCCCTGGCTTCAGTATTGACAGAAAAATGAGACACTGTGAGATTATTTACACATTATACGTGATTCAAATTGGTCATATCCGGGAACAGTAAATAGGCCTGACAGGAAATGCGTTGGAGCAATGCCAGTTATAAATATTAGTACTACAGTCAGTGGTTCTCAGAGCAGAAAACTCTCTTACACCTTTGTCCCGTCAACTCAGATCTGATTTAGTTACATCATAGTGGGTTTCTTTTACATCTGCAACAGTGTGATCTGTACCGAGCGGCTACTGTGAGGTGCAATACAGCCGGCCATAAAAAAAGGTTGTAAATTAAACCTAATTACTAGCAATTGCAACTGCACAAATGATAAACAAGTACATTTTAACTAGTCAAGGAAAGAGAATGCCAGTAAGAGAGAAAACTCTCTTACGGCACTTGAAATTACAAAAAAATCCTACCAATTCTTGCAAAAATAAACCAACCTCGTCAAAATCGACTCAAATCAAAACAAAAAAACAAAACAAAGTCATAATATGGCATAACAATATTTAATTTCTAGCTATATGTTTCATGCAACAAAAGAATCCCAACAACAACCTGTACGTGTTTTGACAGTCCCAAGCCAATACAAACGGTTTCTGGAAACGCTTCATGTGCAAATTTATTTTTTTAATTTGTAAAATAATGAACTTCTAAATAGTTTGGAGTCGGGCTCGCGCGGCGCTCTCTAAGGTAAGACTTTCAATTATATAGCTGCCCCAACACAATACACTGTACCTCATTATACCTCACTATTAGCTTCCGGAATTGGCTCTTTTCCCTGTGTTCCGCACCAGTACTGTAAACCCTATTCCAGACTCCCATTTGTCACTGTCGTCGTTGCAGTAACAGGTAGAATTGGGCCTGGCCTTGGATCTAATCGCGACGAGGGCATTCCAGTTTGAAGGGCGTCCTGCGGTTTATGTTTGCACAGTGTGTCTTTCATGTGCTATTCGCCGTACACCTTTGTTCGAGCGGGAAAGCCACACGACACCCCCGGCAACCAGTCCGACTAGTTTGGGAGTCTGTAAGCTGGCCGCGTGCTGGCGAGGACAGATGGAGAGATCGTTTGGCGGTCCAGGTGTTTCGCGTTGGCATAGCTCAGATTGGCCCGCGCCCGTCAGAGGCTCTACATCGCTCGCCTCCCGTTGTGCCAGCTCCAACCGCGCAGCCACGGGGGCCCGGCGCGCGCAGTGCCACCTCTCTTATCGGTACATTAACACTTTGAAGATTACAAGTCGAAACAACACTTGGAAAAAATAGTCTTTGGTCTTTCAGTTTGGGGATATAAAAATATAAATTAAAGGTGGGTTATGTAACTTTTCTGGCGTAGGGTCGGCCACCTGCGTGTCTCCGGGGAGAGTTATTACTTTGCCTGGAATGTTCCGCGCGTGAACATTTTAAAGATTATTACTCGAAATAGTACTTACAAAAAATAGTCTTTATTTTTTGCAAATTAAAGACATAAGATTAAATTAAACTAAAGCTGCACTACGTAACTTTTCTGGTATAGGGTCGGCCACCTGCTTGTCTCCGTGGAGATTTATTACTTTGCCTGGAATGTTCCGCGCATGAACACTTTCGAGATTACAAATCGAAACAACACTTAGAAAAATAGTCTTTGGTCTGTCAATTTGGGAACATAAAATGAATTTAAAGGTGCACTGTGTAACTTTCCTGGTGAAGAGGCTGCCACTTACTGTTTCTATGGAGATTTATTACTTTGCCTGGAATGTTCCCCGCATGAACACTTTGAAGGTTATAACTTGAAATAACACTTACAAAAAATAGTTTTTGGCCTTTCAATTTGGGGACATAAAATTAAATTAAAGGTGCACTATGTAACTTTTCTGGTGTAGGGTCTGCTACCTTCTTGTCTCCGTGGAGATTTACTACTTTGCCTGGAATGTTCCGCACATTATAACTCGAAACAGCACTTTAAAAATATTAGAGACATAAGATGGGCCTGTGTGAGTTTGTGTGAGTTTGTGTGAGTTTTTGTGACGGTGAACGGCAGGGATTGTCTTTAAAGGTGGATTATGTAACTTTTCTAATCAGGGGGCCGCTACCTACTGTCACCATGGAGATTTATTACTTTACCTGGAATGTTCCGCACATGAACACTTTCAAGATAACAACTCGAAAACAACAAAAATAATCTTTGGTCTTTCAATTCCAAGACATAAGATCGGACTGTGTGAGTCTGTGTGATAGTGAACGGCAGGGATTGTCATTAAAGCTGGATTATGTAACTTTTCTGGTGAGGGGGAGATTTATTACTTTGCCTAGATGTTGTTTTTTTTATTGCTCATCAGAAAAACATCTTATTGTGAGCGGGGGACGCCTCTCCACAGATCTGACCTGTAATTTGGCCTGGAGTCTGCACCTGCTTGTCTCCTCGGGTAAATTTAATGTTTTTATTTGGAAGATTTTACGCAAAGCAGTTAAATCTCCACGGATACAAACCGACTGTGGAAAGTTACAGTTGCACTTTGAACTAGAGCCAATTATTTAATTTAATTATGATTATAGTTTGCAGCTATTATTACTGAAAGTGTAATTACTGTTTTTGTCTCTAATGTCTCTAATATTCAAACTGCTTACATTTTCGTTTTGGCCTCTATTAACTTTCTTATTCAGTCACATTTGCTACAATTCTTGTCCTCATCTGCACTCGCACAGACCACACCAAAATTGTGACCAAACTGGAACTAAAACCAGAACTAAAACCAAAACTAACCTTGGACTTGACCAGGACTGACCGTTGCCATGGAGATGTCACTACTTCACCTGGAGTTTCTCGCATTCGTTTCATTACCGCTGTTTTTATTTTTCAGAAACGCCTTTAAAAACGCAGCTCTGCTCTCGACAGATGTGACTCGCCTGCTTGCGTCTATGGCGACGGGCAAGTGTAACGGTCCACTGCGGAACATTATAGGCAAAGCAATAATAATCCCCACGGAGACGAGCAAGGTTACATAATGCACCTTTAAAACTTTTAGACTCTTGATTTGGAAAGGATATTGCAAGATATGTTGTTTTAATTACATTTTAATTCTATCTTAAGCCCGATAGAAAACATTTTAACACGTTTTTAAACCCAGATGTGTGCATTCTAGGAAAAAATGTGCACTTTGGCCAGTTAAATCATACATATTTTTGTCATTTCTAAGCAAAAAAGTTGTGCTGTGGTGATAAAATGGCAAAGGCCCAGTACTCACCTCCTCCACTGTGAGAGGCATGCATATTCTGTACTCTTTCATCAACATGGTGCTGCAGAGAAGTGGCCTGCTCTGTCTCTCTCTAGGACTGCTTTAGTTGCACAGCATGGACAGGTTTAGACAGGCTAGACTTGTGACCTCCTTTTTCTTTTGTTTTGCTTGTGTCAGTCCGCACACACACACACACACATACGCACACACATGCGCACATAAACATAAGACACTCCGCCTTCTCTTAACTGTTCTCTTGTTTTCGAACTTGTTTCCACTTTCTGTTCCTCATTTTTAAGCTGCCGCAGTTTTTCTAACCGTCGCAACTGCTCTTTCTCTTTCTCTCGGGCTGTTTGCTTTCTGTTTTGCCTCTCAAAAGGTGCGTTTGAAATATCCTCCTCCCGACCGCCTCTACCTGCTCCCTGCCCCTGCGCTGTTGGCTTTATAGCTGTGCAGTTTTCTCATGTGGAACCCGGCGCTCCTCCCTCTCGGCTCGCTTGTTGCTTTTAGTCCCTTCAACAAATTCCACGGCCACAGTTCTGTCCTTATCGTTGTTTTTGCCCCCGCCCACTGTACTTAGTTTACTTCCTCCTCACCTTTGTCGCCCCCTCCCCTCAAGTCCTCCCTGTGATCCTTATCTGCTCACTGTTTTCTGCACAGAGCTATTTTTAACCCACAATGCAAAGCAAATTTCACAAGTGTTTTTCAAATAGTGCATTGTTTAACAGACTTGGGTTTAGAATATAACGTAATGACCTTGGCAAACAGAATAGCTTGTCTTTTTATGTGCAAAAATGTCAACAGCTAAGACCGACATGGGTGGTGCCTTCATGGGTTTCAGCTTTCTGACACAGGCGACATTTTGAGGACTTTTCACAGTTCAGAAGATATAATTTGTTGTTTTAAATTGTTAATTGCGATGGGAACAGTCCTAATTTTTCGTCATTGTGAAAATATTACTCGAGTAGAAGTACAAAGCTGGAGTCCAGTTAGTCAAGCCAGAGTACTTCAGTCATGGAGAAAATGTGGTATTTGCAAAGGGTAGAACACAAAAATACAAGGATTAACCAAAACTTTTACTCAAATAATAGTACCATTACACTGTCAAATACTTTAACTTCGACTCAATTATTACTCAAGTAAAAGTAAAAGTATTTTACGACAGTGTAATGGTACTATTATTTGAGTAAAAGTTTAGTTTAGACCACAAAAATACATCATGTAAATTCACAAACTTTTGTCACTCATAGGCTTAATCAGTGGGATGACTAAACAAAACTTTTATTCAAATAATAGTACCATTACTGTCAAATACTTTTACTTCTACTCGAATAATTTGTGTAGAAGTAAAAGTATGCTATCTGAAAACTTGTTTTTTCAGTCTCTCCAGCAGATGTAACTGAGTACTTCCCGTCTCTGCGTTCAAACCTCTGAACATGAGACATGTTCTGAAATGCATGAGATTCTTGTTGTAGTTTTGCAGTATCTTACATATTTCCGCGTTGTCTTGAATGTCCAGTGGTATGTGCGCCGTGAACTGAATCCTGTTTTTAAACGTCACAAATCAAATCTTGTCAAATAGTAATTACACGGAATATAACTCTACTTCATCTGATCCGAGACGAAACAGGAGATAGACAAGTTCAATGCTATACTGGACATTCTAGGTAATGCGGTAATATCTCCGTGGGGACAAGCGTGTGGCATATCCTCCATCAGAAAAGTTCCTTAGTTCACCTTTAAACAAGAAGCCCAGATGTCAGTGTTGCTTACAGTGTACTGGCTCACGACCTTCGCTGGACTCTAATTGGATCGGTCTTTAGTCAATGAGCAGAAGAATCGAAGTCATAATTTCACTACAGCGTTTGTCCTTGAGTTTTCACAGCGCTGTCCCCTGTGTCTCCGTGTGTGTGTGTGTGTGTGTGTGTGTGTGTGTGTGTGTGTGTGTGTGTGTGTGTGTGTGGTGTGTGTGTGTGTGTGTGTGTGTGTGTGTGTGAGGGAGCACAAGGGAACGGACCTACACCATATTGTGCCCTCTGTGTCCCATAAGACAAGCAGCTGTTTGGGTGCTGGGTTAAACTAATCACAGCCGTGGGACGGTGGAGAAGTCAAGTCACTGTTCCTCTGGTCCAGTTAAGTCCTCATTGTTCAAGATTAAGTCCAGCTCCAAGCAGCGGTGGATGAAGTGCTCAATTTTGTTACTTAAGTAAAGGTACAGGTACAGAGGTAAAAAGTTACTCAAGTAAAAGTAAGTATCACATGAAAAAATCTGTTTAAGTAAAAGTATTTAACTATCCTTTTGAAAATGTACTTTAACAAATGAACAACACTTGAAATACTTTTACTCCTAAAGTGTTAAATGTAGTGCTATTGACTAAAAATGATGCATATTTTGTTTAACAGTAACAATACGAATCAATTTCGTAATTTTTCTTATGAATTTTATGTATTTATTTTTGTTTGCTCAAAGCCGAAGCTTGAACTCAAAAACTTCAGTCAGGATGTTACTACGAACATGGTAAAAATAACCCCTCAAATCATATGAAAAGTACATTTTACTTTTCAGCCCTGTCCAAAAATGTAGTGGAGTAGAAAGTACAGATACCTGCTCTCAAATGTAGTGAAGTAAAAGTATAAATAATACACTGTAAAATTGACTTAAGTAAAGTACAGTTACCTAAAAATTCTACTTAAGTACAGTACTTTACTACTTTTACTTGTTACATTCCACCACTGGTTCTACGTCACTTTAGACTAGTCTGTTTCGAGTACGATTCAGGTCTCATTTCATGGGAGCCTCATTGTCCCTCTTTTAAGAAGTTTTCTTACACTTTTGCTGTTGTATCAGTCCCTCCCAATGAAATAAACCTCAGATTAAATGTTATCTGATGCTGGTTTCACTGTGCTGTCTGTCACTCCCCGAAACCACCCTCCCATTCTCTTACCCATTCTTCTTCACCCAATTCCTCCTCTCACAAATACTCATAATTTTAAGCCAGCTTTGAACCAAAAAGACATTATTTAAAAGCTCCTTTATTGAAGCTGGGATACCTGACTTGTTTATGTACTTTGTGACATAATCAGACCACTGTGGACTATCTACATCTAACTCATTATGTATCGCTTGCAAGGAAGAAAAGAAATGTATTTTGGGATGAATGTGCGTTATCTGTGCTAGGGTCCGCCCTCCTCAAAAAAAAAAAAAAAAAAAAAATTGAAATACCAATACAGCAATGTGCCAAAGGGTGAGAGCTGTGGGAACAAGTTAGAGGTGCAAGTAATGCCCTGAAGGAGCAGCCTGCACTCTTACTGTTTAAAAAACCTATTACAATCACAACTGAACCTGGGTTGCCAGTACCTAAACCTGCATATAGTTTTTCTCAGTATATGGACCGGTCATTTCTCATGTGAAAGCTCAGAACCTCCAGAATTCACTCAGAGGTTGCACTGATTAATGACCGGCTGCAGTTGCTGGGGTTTAAGTAGTGACCATTCAGATCAGAGAGAGGTTTAAACTAACTGGATTTCAGTATTGAATCTGGCAACCCAAAAGAGAGGCCCGCGAGGCTCATTCTGCTTTCTGATCCGATAATCGTCTTGAGAACCAAAACACCAAGTTATAACATAAACGCATGTTTTTGTAATTAAGACGAAATCAGCGTTAGAATTGTTATCAGTAAAAGCTGTGTTTGATTTGAACATGTTTAATTTGTATCTGGGGACAGAGTTAGACCGAGTTTATGAAATTTAAAATAAAAATGTACATACAGTTCCTTTTAAAGAAGACCCATTGTGTGTGTGTCTGCTATAGTTCTAATCTATGACACCCGTGGATCATTATGTTAGAATTTAAATCACAATATTAATCTAAAACGACTTAATAAAAGAAACAAGTCAGCTCACTTCTGCGTTAGCTCAGTGGGAGCTGACGTCGCCGTAAATGTCATCACAACAAAGAGTCAGCAATTCCGATGGAGAGCTGCACACCGCGCCAGCGAGCAGCGTTTGTGCCAAAATGACTACGCGACGCTGCCGAACCCTACGCGTACCATCCATTAAGAAAATAAAACTGGAGAACGAAGTACGTCACAGTGGGCGTGTACCGGTGCCGATGAAAACGGGGATTTTTAGGCAATACGGCGTCTTGAAAAGAAGTTATTAAAGACATGCACGAATCACTCCAAATACAACTTCGGGTGAGTAAATGCTGACGGGAAACAACTATTTTTCGAACATGGTTAAAAGCTCTGAAAAGTCGGTTTTGCATAATGGGCCTGCGTTAAATACCCACTTCATCCTTTCACAGTTTAAAAATCAGTTACCCAATTAACTTAAAGCAGACGGGGACATCATGGAGTCTATATCTAAATACACGTTTCAAAGCTTAAATAAATTTGTATTAAAAATCAAAAAATAAAAGGCCTCATTCTGTCCCCTCAACCACTCACTAATCCGAGTCAAATCCCAGGTCATGTGTCGCCAAATCTGAAAAAGCCCCAGAAATGAGCCCATAAACCGGACTGACGCACTCCTCCTCTGTCCTTGAATGCTACGCTCTCTGGTGGAATCCACTCTGGAGACCAAGGCCAAGTGGTGCTCCTCCTCCATCATGCACGCCCGCACAGAACCGTCTGGAAAAACACATTCCTCTAAGGCTCGCCTCCTATCTGATCCGATTAGTGTTTAGAGAAGCCAGCCACTTCAGAGCCAAAGCCCCCTCTGCCTCCCCTCTCTCTCAGACACGCACACGCTTTAGAGGATGACTTAAGATGTCTACTCAGCTGTTGATCGAGCCATTGATTAGCTTGATTGATTATCTAATTGTGGCCGGAATGTTGTTTGGGAATGCCGGCGATGGGCGTTGAGGAATGGGGCTCTTGTGGACGATTGTAATCACGCACGCTGGATTGATTCATCGATGGAACAGATGTTTGCCTTATAGATTTATTTTGCTGCTTTAGTGAATGATGCGCAGTGACAGGTGCTCAGCTCAGGAAAGTTGAGATTCACTTAAAAAGCAAATCGTCTTTTAAGTGAATCTCAACTTTCCTGAAGGCGGTTTGCGCATTTAAGTGCACTGTGGTACTTTTGTCTGGTGAGGGTCCGCCACCTGCTTGTCTAATGGAGATGTTATTACTTTGCCTATAATGTTCCACAGCAGGCAAAGTTACAAGTCAGATCTGGAGAGTGGCGATCCCGCTCACTGTAAGCAACAAAAATGCATCTAATTGAGTATGTCACATTTTTATACAGCGCTTTTTCACCTTCAAGACTCTCAAAGCACTTTACATCAAGAAACCACTCACCCATTCACACAGTAGCGCACGCAGACACTGGGGCGAGGCGGGTTAAGCGTCTTGCCCGAGGACACAACGACAGTATTCATCTGCGGGAGCTGAATGAATCAGTGTGAATCAGTGGATTCGACCGCTCAACCAATGGCGTTTTTATGTCGAGAGCGGGAATCGAACCACCAACCTTCAGATCCGCGGAGAAACGCTCTACCAACTGAGCCACTGAGCCACCGTCGGCCGCAGCGTAAACCAGAAAAGTTACACAGTGAACCTTTGTAACAGGTCCAGCTTGTGTTGCCGTTGGAGTGTTACAGAAACAATAATGTGGGATGGGCCGTTGTTTCCACATGGTGCTTGTCCAACAGCATTTCTGATTGAATGTGATGATCTGCACTTGGCAGTCGCTCGTCCCGATCGTTCTCATTCAACAAAAATATGTTTGCAATATCGTTCAGTCTCTTTCTTTTTTTAACCGAGAGCTGCTTTTGTAATGTAGTAAAAAACGTTTTGGAAGCAAATAAAAATGTAATACTTTAAGTCTTAAGTCTCAAACTATTTTCTGGTGACAAATTTGGTTCTATAAAAATGTTTGCTGACAGGTGGGTAGAATTTTGTGGGAGGGTGCAAAAAGTGCTGCGACTGCTTTCCGCTCGCTATATATGAAGCGATAGAAATGTGCTCGCAAAACAATGGGTTCTTTATGACTTGCTGGGTCCATAACTGAAGGAGAAGTTTTACTGTTGTTTTCAATCATTTGTTCATTTATAATTTCGTTTTATTGTTCCTGTGACCGCTTTGGGTGATTAGTGGGAGCCGATCCCTGTAAATGTAGGTACACCCTGGACTATGGACAGTTTGTCATTATATACACAGATTTGATTGACAGTTTTGATCGTTCTTTTCACCAACATCTGTAGTATTTATAACTGTAGAACTGCACAATATGTTGTCGATAGGAGTTGTTTTGAAGATTTTGAACATTTGAAACCAGAAAAGAGTTTTGAGAACAGTGCTGAAGATGAGAAGATGACGATAAAAAAATAATACTAAAACTTCCATACGTAGGTATAAAGGTGGGAGATATATCAATGAATAGATTGTATTGCGATTGTTGTTTTGGAGATGTGCAAAATTAAAATGTCTCGAGCATCGTCTATAATAAAAAAATATGTAAAAATACTGCAAAAAGACCGGGTTAAAACTAAAACCATTATGCGGTGTAACCTTATAAGTAAAGTGGTATTTCTGGGGCGACAGTATCTCAGTTGGTGTCAGATCCACTAATCAGAAGGTTGGCAGTTTGAATCCCGCTCTCCACATAAACATCCTCTGACTCACAGGTTGGCGGTGCGATTCCAGCTCCCACAGATGAATACGGTTGTTGTGTCCTTGGGCAAGACCGTTACCCCAGCTCGCCCCCAGTATCTGCGCACACTGGTGTATGAAAGTGCGTGTGAATGGGTGAGTGGTTCCTTGATGTAAAGCGCTTTGAGTGTCTTGAAGATGGAAAAGCGCTGTATAAATATGTGACCACGTGACCATTTCTGCACCTAAGTAGTTATTTGTGCGATACTGGAACCTCATCGAAGAAATTTACCGACAGGTTTTAACAGAATAATCTAGAGAATCTCAAAAAATATAAACAGATTTTTTGTCAACACATCCCACCTCTGACTGGCTGAGAAAACATATTAAAACCTAGATAGTAAGTGATACTAAAACTAGACACTCAATAACTACATCCTGAGCAAGTAAAGATAATTAAATATTACATATGAGATTTTTTTTTTTCTTGGATATTTACTGGAATTGGTATAAGGCCACATGATCAGTTTCAGAATGTTGAAAAATTGGGACCCTTGCCATAGCAATTGTCAATTCAAAATATATCTTTTTAGTGGTGAAAAGTTCTCAAAATGTCACCTCTAACAGGAAACCGAAACCCACAGAAACACTTAGAGTTTGTGTTGAAATTTCCAGGATTTTGTTTAGGAGTTTATTTTATTATCAAATACAAAATCAGTGACTTTACACATTTTACTTTACACACATAATGTTTTGGGAGTAAAGTTTTGTTATTGTGTTGAAACTGCTGTACAGTATTGAGCCTGCTCCTTAGTATCAAAATCAAGTGTGAAATATTAGTATCATGACAGCACTAACTCATGCTAACACAGCGGAGACAAACTTGAACCCGTGACCTGTGGCTGCGTTTATCAAAGGCTTGGACAGTGTCTCATGTCTCATGTCCACAGAGTGAATCAGATTAAAGTGCACCTTTCACATTGTTTCACATCGTCACATGAAAAATGAATGTACACTTACTAAACTTGTGACCTCTGCGTTTTCTCCCTGTGCTGTGGTTCACCCAGAGCTGTGCTGTTAATACAGAGATTGACACATTTCTAATCGTCTGTGATATTTAAGGGGTGTTTTTAATCGTGAGTGTAAAGCCAGTCCTCTGTCAGTAAAAGTACGTGGTTTGGAGCAGAGTTCAGACGTTGGAGGAAGATGTAGCTATTTTTGTGTTATTTAAAAAAAAAGTCTTTATTGTTTTTGTTCAGTAATGACCGAAAGAAGAAGATTGAGGATGCAAGCGGTGTAAATGAGTTTCCTCCGCAGGGTGGCTCGGCGCTTCCTTAGAGACAGGGTGAGGAGCTCAGTCACACAGGAGGAGCTCAGAGTAGAGCTGCTGCTCCATCACGTTGAGAGGAGCAGCTGAGGTGACTCGAGGCTCTGTTCCGGATGCCTCCTGGATGTCCCACCGGGAGGAGGTGCCGGGGAAGACCTAGGAAACGCTGGAGGGACCATGTCTCTCGGCTGGCCTGGGACAGGCAGGGGACTCTGTCTCTCAGCTGGCCTGGGAACGCCTTGGGGTCCCACCGGAGGAGCTGGAGGACGTATCTGGGGTGAGGGAAGTCAGGGAGTCCCTGGCTTAGACTGGGCCCCTGCGACCCGGCCCTGGATAAGTGGAAGAAGATGGATGGGTTTATGTTCAGGAAAGTAATACCAAAAGCCATTTTTATTTGTTTTTAAAAAGACAAAATCTAATTGTAAACTAAAACAAAAGTGATGTTTTTTTTTTTTTGTTTTTTTTTTTTCAGAGTCAGAAAAAGTTTTATTGCCGTTGTCAATGAACAAAATTCACAAACTAGGAACTTGCCCCGGTGGCGGTGATAGTGTACAGTGTAGCATAAAACAATGAATAATGATAGTGAAATATACTACACCATATATACTATATACAAAACTGTAAACTCAACAAAAATGTCTGTATTGGCCAGCTCCAGGTTCTCACGCGTGCCTCCTTTTAGCCTGAGTAAACATACATTTGCATCATTAGCAGGTGGGCAGGCTGCCATAGCTGCATTAGTGCCTGTCCAATCGCAGAGTCCGGTCACATGGACAAGGTCAGAGGGTCCCGTGCACCTGCTCCGAGGGCTGAGCGATGGACCCTTCTGTACGGCACGAGTTTATGTGATTTTTAGACATGAACACTTTGGACAACCGAAAAATTCATACGAGATAAACATTCAGAGCACTCACAATAAGAATCACCAGCATTTCATTTTGCATTTATGATACTGCTAAGATCCTCCTTTGAAAAAAATCACACTAAAAATAAACTGCCTTCCTCTAATAGCGTTTTTCATTGATGTACGACCGTTTTTCTATTGTTACAAGACGCCTCTAATCTTTGTTTTGGCCAATAATAGAAAGCCTGAAGTATTTAGGTCAGACTTTAGCTCTGTAAAGAAGAGGGTTAGTATCAGCGAGAGAAGAAAGTACACATTCCACCATTGTTGTATGTTCAAAGTGTGTCTAAATCACACACACTGCCATATGTAACTACAGAGGACTACAGCTGATGTCCAAAGATCTTTACCCAGCATTCCCTGCAGTCTGAGGCACGCTGCGGGCCTGTACATTGTGTGATTGTGTTAAGTTGTAAGCCTGCTCCTAATCTCCTTGTAGTCAAATATCAGGCTGGTGCTACGACATTGATTAGCTGCTTAATTGATACCACAGTAGGACCGCCCACCGAGGAAGACGAATGCGGTTACAGTAGATGCGCGTGTGTGTGTGTGTGTTACTTTTGCTGGTGTTAGAAGTTTTCCCTCGTGAACTGTATGAAACAAGAGTGCTCACTTATCCTTATCGAATCCCAATCTTTGTGTTGTCAAGACAGGTCCCGCTGGGAGCCGCCGCACGCGCACCACTGGAGGAAGAGGGGGTCTTATGCGGCATCGTTAGGGGCTGCAGACAGAGGCAGGCCACGCCAATCAGAAAGGCATTAGATGTCACCAGTACAGAGATGGATGGTGGATTGTGTTGTTGTACTGGGGTCGTGTTGAGACTAGAGATGGGCGATGTTGACAAAATTGAAAAGCTTAAAGCTGTACTATGTAACTTCTGGTGGAGGGTCGGCCACCTGGAGATGTTATTGTTTTGTCAGCAATGTTCCACCGTTTGGCATTAAACGGCATTAATCTATCTTCATGGAGACAAGTAGGTCAAGTTACAACTCAGAACTATGGAGAGACGAGCCCCCTCACAGTAATTTTGTATGTTTTTCAAGGAATTTTTTAGCAACTGTGGGATATTCCAGGCAAAGTAATAACATCTTCATGGAGACAAACACTAGAAAAGTTATAATATATATTTTTAATATATATAATGTATTATCCCAATGATATTCAGATAATATTAGAATAATCCATCAGAAATGTGCCTGCAAATGTCTTAGTTGAGTTTTAAGTATCTCATAAAAAGTGAAAGACAAAAGTGAAGAAATATCACCTTATACAATTTTTTGAAAGAAACACTGCGCTAGTAATTTAATCTGCTCTTTTTGCAGTTTTTATTATTACAGATAAAATACTTTGGATATCTAATTGAGACCCATTTTAGTCCTTGTTTAGTCCTGGTTTCGTCCTGGCTTAGACCTGGTTTAGTTCTGGTTTGAACCTCGACAAGCCCCTCTAAGAGCAACATATTAAGTTGTCATAATCTTCACTGTCCAGTGCACTCAGTGGTGCTAAGCTGCTCCTGTCACTACAGCTGCCCTGGGCTAAACTGACAGAACCGATTTCATACATAGGTGAAGTAAGTGAAATGTCTTGCCCAATGACACAATGACAGGAGACACTGGCTGAAGCTGGAAACCAACCGTAGACCTGTGGATTGTTGGGTGAAAATGTTCTCCTAGTTTAGTCCTAGTTCTACTTCAGTGTTATTTTAGATGTGTTTTATAGTGGTAATTTTTCTGGTTGAGGGTTCGTTATCTGTCTGTCTCCATGGACATATTAATATTTTTGACCTGAAATGTTCCACGATATAGCTTTAAACTTATCTGTCTCGATTACAGGTATTTTTATTGCTCAAAAATACCTTGGGAAACTCTGTATCCTTACTATGAGCGGGGTCTCCTCTCCACAGATCTGCCCTTTAACTTGGCCTGGTGGTGTTATCTGCTTGTCTCCATGGAGATTAACATGTTTATTCATAATTTCATACTCTGGAACATTTCAGGCAAAGCAGGACTAAACTAGGGTAACATGTTCACCCACCAATCCAAAGGTCTATGGTTGGATCCCAGGTGTGCAGAGTCTACACAGAAACAAGTACGGATCCCAGCTTCGGCCAGTGCCTGCCATTGTTGTGTCACTGGGCAAGACACTTATTTTGTCAAATGAATGTCGAACCCAAACCCCAAGGCAGCTGTGGTGATGGAGGCAGCTTTAAGACCTGGTTTTATGTTTTAGTCCCAGTTCAGTTCTAGTTTAGACCTGGTTTAGTCTTGGTTCATACGTTTCCTCCTGGTTTAGTCTTGACTTTCACAGAAAACATACACGAAAACTCCAGAGATCCAGAGCGCTGAGACCTCTGCGCTGCGTTCGACCATGAGCTTAAGAGGTTTCATTATTTCTTCCTGCGTAACGTTCTTTGGCCTTAGTGCGCTTATAATCAAGTCCTCATGGCGCCAATTATGAAAAAGAATAATTCATTGGGAGCCTTTCTTTGGAGCTGCTCGGGCTGAATCGTGTACATTGTTGTGTGGAGGTTCCCCGGTGATTCACAGATGTTATTTGAAATTGTTCAGTGTTCTTAAATGTCATCATTAATTTCAACAAGAAACCAACGATCGCTCAGATCCGTTGAAGGGGGCAAGGGAAATGTATTATTTTTTCCTCATGTCTCAGCTGAAAGCGAAAGATAAAGAGTACAGATGCGCACAGTAGCCGGGTAACTCCTCTGTGTATACTCCGAGTGTGCGCTGGCCAATGGTGCGCTCTGGTCTTAAGACGTTCATTTGGTCGACCCGCAGGGACACGAGTTGAAGCGCGCCACTGTGGAAATACTGCTGGACCGAAAGAAGTGAAATAATGTATTCCGTAGCGGAGAGAGAGCGATGAGAGAGGGGTGAATGAGAGCGAGGGAATGGGTTAAACTGGTTCTTATGCGACTCCCGCCTGCTCCGCACACAGTCACTGAAAAGGAAATTGAATTGGCACTTTTGCTGCGTTTGGTGGCGGCCGCGCGAGCGAGGCAGAGAAATGGAGCCGGGAGAGAGTCTGAATGAATGAATGCAAAGTAAATGCGCGGCTTTTGTGGAGGAGTTATTGTGGGCTATTGTTTTCCAAAGCTTTATACAGTGGCGCCGCAGAACGCATAGACCGCATTGTCTCAGCTCTCATCTTATTAGGCTCAAGAATACAGCCGCAGGAGGTCAACGCAGGCCGGCGTAATCTGTGATGTAAGACAGGAGATCCGGGAAGGGCATCCGGCGTAAAACAGTTAGCCAATAAGAAGAATCGAAATCTTGAACTGTTACCACCGGTCTAACGAATCAGACCAGCACAGGGCGACATTGTGGTTTGGGCGGAGCCGATAACAAACCAATGTTGCAGGTGTATTTATATAGACCATAGACTGTATAATGAAGTGGACTAAGTGAGTGTGACGTCACCCACAGCGTTCGGCTCCAGTCAAATGAAGCTCATCGAGGCTAGAGCAGTTATCGGGGCCAATTTGGAGCCGAATTCCACATTTGGAATTCC
Source organism: Periophthalmodon schlosseri (assembly GCA_000787095.1). Classification (NCBI taxonomy): domain Eukaryota; kingdom Metazoa; phylum Chordata; class Actinopteri; order Gobiiformes; family Gobiidae; genus Periophthalmodon; species Periophthalmodon schlosseri. The sequence continues at coordinate 58,257 of KN474688.1, forward strand.
GAATGCGAATCCGAAAGAGCCAATCCTAAGCCAGGCTGTTGAAGGTAACGCCCCTTCCCGCTCCGTGCTAAACCGGTGGTGCGGGTGATTAGCAACGCTACCAATCAAACCTACTGCTAACGTTAGCGGGAGTGACCTCGGGGAAAGAAGGCGCCTCATTGGTCTGTTATTAATGTTTTAATCCTGATTTACAGACAAAATAGTGAAATAAAAACACCAGGATCATTTAGAGCGGGTTAAGATGGACATTTTAAGACCAAACAGCAGTTACGAAGAGAGGGGCAACAGTTTTTCAGTGGAAAGTGGATTGGAGCTAGAGTTGATGGAGCCGGAATCGCGCCCATGCTCACTTCCTATTTGGAACGCGGCGGCTAGCAGGTTAGCTACATCCATTTATATATACAGTCTATGATATAGCTATTAACCCTATTTTAGAAGAAAGACTATTTTGAGCATTAAAAACAGCAGAGGGACGCGTTTTGTGCATTTGTGGATTGGAAAGATGTCCATTCTTTTCTCTTGACTAGTTTCATCAAAGGTTGAATTTCGGTGTTGTGATGATTCACCCGTCACAACAGCGGAAGTATTCGACCATACGCTCTGCCATTTTCTGATTACTTTCAACAAGAGTATCCCACATGTAGAGCTCGACTAGAGTAATGAGTGATGCCATTTTTACTGCCATACTCAACATTTGCCAGCTAATCATAATTTTTGTCTCATTTAAGCTAACGTTCGCAAAGTAGGTGAAGACACAATGATGGCGGACCACCAAACTTTGGGATTTATGCCATGTGCCACTGTATTTTGAAAGTCACTGTGATCAGAAGATACAAATTTGAAGAAAAAAAGTAACTGAACAGGTTTTAAAGGCGTTGTACCTGATTCTTACGGTGTTAAAAATGTGAAAAATAGAAATAGAAACAGTTTGCAGTGGTCCAAAGTTATTCCTCACTTACCTCATACATTCCGACCATCCAAATTATTCACCACGATGAGTTTCCAAGCACTTTTCACAACTCTCAGAGACCAGAGTGAAGTTTTGCCGTGATGCTAGGCCTGTCACAGTAATGACTATATCGACTTATCGTTCAGTATCAGTTCATTATAAATGGAACAATAATTTTGGGGGGTGAGTATTTCTCGTGGGGACTTTTTCTTTGTACTAGTGGGAAATTTTAGCTTTTTTTCCTCTGCAATATGAGAAAATTTGAGGTGTAGAAGGTTGAATTATGAACTAAAATGACACAAACTAATGACTTCTTCATTCTTCATTCTGCTGTTCATTTATACAGCAACAATGTGTAACAATATTGTACATTTAGAACACTTTTTTGTGAATATTTCTGCTTTATGGTCTGGTTTCCATATTATCGTTTATCAGCAATATATCGCACTTCAAAATTTATTTTTTGGCCGATATGTAGGACCGAGTTTGATTATTTTCCCCAAATTATGTGATTTAAATTTACTACAAACTCCCCCCTACCCTTTTTTTTTTTTTACTGGAAACCTGGAAACTAAGAGAGCTGTGTTGTCATGTTTTGTGCAGTTCTCTTCATATTAAAGTGTTAATATAAAGCTTTGTGTGTCATTTTTAGGCAACAGATCGACCAAAACTAAATACCAGTCTGTGCTGGAGATTAGCCCATATGCTGAAAAGGCCAAATATCGACCCGATATATTGGCGAACCAATATATCTGTCTATCTCTATCAAAATTTGTTATTGTGACAGGTCTACGTGACGGTAAAGCTAACGACACCTAATATGCTAATGAGCACTTCCTGATTATCGGACAATCAGATGCTTTCTAATTAGACGCAGACAGACGCAGACTTATTTAAATCTGTTCTGGGGCAAAACTAATTTTGCTCAAATACAAAAAAAATTGGGTATATTCTCTTTTTTTAATTTCATTTTTATTACAATTATTTTTTGTCAACATCACCCGCTCCAAATTACGCTCTAAATGTGTTATTATTCCTCTCGTATCCTGATGGTGATTAAATTGCAGCCGTCAGAGCAGATGGGTGGAGGAGCCGAGCGGATGTAGCGATCGGGCATCAGTCCTCGCACTCGGGCAGATCGCAGACACATGCTGCCCTCAAAAGCTCCATTTGCGGCGTGTGAACAGCACAAACTCAATCTGAGGTGAGGGACGGCCTCTGTCTGAAAGCCTCCTGCGAGACCCTGTCCTCTGCGCTTTACTAAGGACACTTTTCTTTTAAATGCAGCGACAAATACGACATGCGTTTTCATCACTTTCAAACGGGGACATTTTGGGTCAGGCCCTCGTTCCTCTGATTATTGATTTCAGAAATGATTTTCGCCTAAAAAAGTTTGTGAGATGACATTTAACAGTCTCTCCATTTATCGCGGGAAAATGACATTTAAGTTAATTATAATGAAAGTTAAACAAGGACATGGGACTCACCTCTGAGAGAACGTTCACAAGTCGTCCTTGTTTAAACCGTGTTTGTGGATCAGTAAATAATCTGCCAATGTCAGAAAATATGAACAAAGTCCGACGGAGACGTTTTAAGAGTTGCTGTAGGAATTCATTGTGCATTTAAAGCTGCCATCTGCAGTTTTATTACATTTTTGTTTTACCAGTTATAGATGGCAGATGTGAAACCTGTTCCCCCCTCACCTCACTTAGCTCCTACTCCCTCACCTGGCTCCTCCCCTCCCTCCCTTCTCCTGCCCCCCTGGCCCCTCCTCCCCTCCCCTGGCCCCTCCCCTCACCTGACCTTTGTTCGGACTCACCTGTGCTCTCTGGTCTTCCTCTGTCAGGTCAAAGCTGGCCCACTATCAGCAGCAGTAACGTAGATAGCGATAGTGGTGATATGTGAGAATACAGCAGGGTCAGGGCTGGTCACAAATGGTTGGTTTAAATGGATAACGTCGGACCAAGAATCTGTAGTATTTTTATTCTACTGCTACATGAGCCCTAATCTGATTTAATGAGTAAAGAGGCATCGGGACAAATGCAGGCTCAAGTTACCACTGGGGTCAGGACCATAAATGTTTTCAAACCAGGCAAATGATTATCCACGAGGCTCTGTAGCGTTTCAGTCGGTTTGCTCTTTAATATAATGAAACAGGAAAGGTTGAAAAAGAGACTGGATTCACACTTCAAGACACACTCCAGCTAAAATTGGGACAAAACTGGGAATTCAGCCCAGTCTGGACTAGACCAGACTAGGACCAGACCAAGACTAAACCAGGACTAAACCGGGACTGAACCAGTACTAGACCAGGACTAAACGGGGACTAGACCAGGAAAGAACCAGGACAGAACCAGGACCAGACCAGGACCAGACCAAGGCTAAACCAGGACTAAACCAGGACTAAACCTGGACTAAACCAGGACTGAACCAGGACCAGCCCAGGACAAGACCAGGACAAGACCAGGACCAGACCAAGAGTAAACCAGGACTCAACCAGGACTCAACCAGGACTGAACCAGGACCAGACCGGGACCAGACTGGGACTAAACCGGGACTAAACCAGGACTAGACCGGGACCAAACCGGGACTAGACCGGGACTAGACCAGGACTAAACCAGGACTAAACCAGGGCCAGACCCGGACCAGACCAGGACAGGTACCCATAGCTCTGGATATGGAACCAACAACATGGACATATTTAAGCTGTAACAAATATAACAAAACTGAATCTGGACTAGACCAAGGACCAGAACCGAACCAGACCAGGACCAGACCAGGACCAGACCAGGACCAAACCAGGACAAAACCAGGACCAGATCAGGACAAACACCCGTAGTTGTAAGACCATATGGAACCAACACCGGGGACATATTTAAACTATAACAAATGAATCAACAGCAGAATGTTGTCACTAATGCCACATATTAATCTTTAGTCCACAGCACCATCTCTATTACACGTGCAAACTCTTCCATATGTAAATGTTCTGAGCACAGACCATTTAGCACCTGTTTGCATCTTCACAAATTATTCATACTTTCATGTATTCAATTAATAATTCACGGCCTTGAGAGCACAGCGTTATGTTGAACACGTACTAATATACCTACAGTACTCAGTCCACTTCTTTATACAGTCTGTGGTCAGTATCTAAGGGAGCGCGATGTCACCCATAGTGTTCGGCTCCAGCCAAATGAAGCTCATCGAGGCTACAACCAAAGAGCCAATCCGGAGCGAGGCTGTTGAAGGTGTTGCTAACGCTACCAGGAGCCACCTCAGGTAAAGGCCTGATTTGTTTTTTATGTTATATGTTCTTATCTTGATTTACGGACACAGTAATGAAATAAAAAACACCAGGATCATGTAGAGCGGGTTAATACAAACATTTTGAGAGCAACACAACGAGCCTGACAGCAGCGGTTGCAGAGAGAGGAGCGACAGTTTTTCAATAGAAAGTGAATTGGAGCCAGAGTCGATGGAGCCGGAAGCGCGCCCGTGATCGCTTCCTATGCGGAACGCGGCGGCTAGCAGGTTAGCTACGCCCATTTATATATACAGTCTATGATGCTAACTGACTGTAAAACTATAGTGTCCAAACTAGATTTACATTTGAACTGCTGTATCAATGGACAAATGTGGACCTTTCCTGGTTCCTGTTTTAGAATGTTGATGATCTGTAGAAGAACCAGTGTAAGGCCACTTGGAAATATCAAAGAAACTACTATTATCTTGAAAATGTCATTGTACTGTGTAAATCGAGTGTATTAAGTCCACTCCTGTAGCCTGCACACAGTATCTATATCTTATGTTCATAGTGTGTTTATGTTTTGGTTCAAATGTGGCCAAGAAAGAGCAGGAACCTAATTGTTGGCTGTTTGCTCCGAGCTAAACAGATGCGTAAATAGAGATAGAGGTGCCTAGTCACATCAGATCAGACCAAACAACGACAATCTAACTCACACATTTCTGCTTTTCACCCAGTGGGGAGACAGATGGAGAGAAGGAGAGAGGGGGAGAGAGAGGGAGAGGGAGCAAGGCAGAGAAAGGTAGAGGGATGGGGTGAGAGAGAAAGAGAGGGAATGATGAGAGGGAGGGAGTAGAACAGAGGGATAGAGACAAAGTGAGGGATTTGGGTATCACAGCCAACACAGATATGAATGGAGCAGTGGGGGGGGGGGGGT
>KN474689.1:0-13207 GCA_000787095.1 Periophthalmodon schlosseri
AACCAGAGGTGGAAAGTAACTAATTGCAAATAGGCCCACTCTCGTTACTGTAACTGAATAGATTTTTGGGGTTGTGCTTTTTATTTCGAATAAAAAGCACAATTGGAAGAATAAAATCCTTCTAAAATTGTGTTAAACAGTAACTTGTAACTAATATTTTCCATGCGTAGGCCTACTAGTACTCCGAGTAGTATTTTTACATGCTTACTTGTTACTCTTACTTAAGTACAATTTTTGGAGGCAGTATTTGCAGATATTTTGGGTAGGCTAATTGTACTTCTTTGTTTTGAATAAAAGTGTGATCTAAATGCTTCTAAATTTGTATTTAAAAGTAACTTGTAACTAGTACTCTGAGCAGTATTTTTAATGTGTACTTTCTTACTTTACTTAAGCACAATTTTGGCAGCAGTACTCATAATTGAGAACATTATGTAACTATACTACTTTTACTTGAGTACTAATTTTCAGTACTCTTTCCACCTCTTATTAACTTTGTAACTGCAATGTTGCCAATTTAAAAACAACCACAATTAGAAGCACATTATTGCAAAAACATTATAAAACGAACAAGGTAAAACTCATTAACACGTTAACTGTATATTTAATTAGCATTTTGTGCGTACAGTTTTACTAGAGTCAGGTTAATGATTTAGTAATGAAATTTAGGTCAAAAATGTGCCTACTCACTTTGAACAGATGTTGTGAGGCTTGGAGATTTGCAGTAGAAGCAGCAGTCAACATGTTACGTAAGAGTGCTACAAATATTTCCAAGCCTACTAAAGTGCGAGTAAAAGGCCCGGTATATAAAACTTTGTCGTATTTTTGACGTCATAGCCCACTTATATACTGCTTATAATATTACACGAATTCAAATAAATATATACTAATTGTGCTAAGACTAAGCTAAAACAAACAAGTTGGCTATGGAGTAGAGTAGACTTATTAACACGTGGCTGCTAATTTGCATATATGTTAATTAGAGCAGCAAGATTAATCGTGATCGAAATGAAATCGTAATTTGAATGGACGCAATTAGCTGTAATTTTTGAAGTACCATAATTTCTTCACAAACAACAAAATATCCTGTCTTATTCTGCATTTAAAAACAAAATAAAACATTCATTCATTATAGTTTCATAGATTTCAGAATTATGGAAAATGACGACTGTTTCCACAGCAATTAACAATGTAAAGAAAACAATTTATCATGTGAATGGTGCAAAGTTCTCAAAATATCACATATAAGAGAAAGCTGAAAACCCTAAAATACGACTGCTTATAGCATTCTCGAATTCAAATAAACTTAATGGGGAAAATAAAGTTATGCAAAATAAGGCATTAATAAGGGCTTAATAAATACTACTTCTACTACTACTACTACTACTACTACTAGTATAACTACTACTACTACTACTACTACTACTGCTACTACTACTACTACTACTACTACTAGTATAACTACTACTACTACTACTACTACTACTGCTACTACTACTACTACTACTACTACTAGTATAACTACTACTACTACTACTACTACTACTGCTACTACTACTACTACTACTACTAATAATAATAATAATAATAATACATCGGACTTATAGCGCTTTTTTGGACACTCTTTACGCTTTACACACAATAAGAAAACAGTAGAAGACGACGGTGAAATCACGGGAGGAATGCAAGATTGAACAGGTGAGATTTTAGTAGTGATTTGAAGTGCTGCAATGAGTCCGAGTTCCTGATAGGTTGCAAGAGTAAGTTCCAGAGGACGGGGGCGACGGCAGCGAAGGCTCGATCCCCCAACTAATTAAACTGAAATAATCACGTAGGCAAATTAGTAGCTATAGTTAGATATGAAACTCTTAGAGTTCCGTGGATTTCAGATATACGTAAAATTACGACTCTTGCCATAGTGTATTCTAAAATAAAGTGTTAAATGTCTATGGCAAATGAAATAGACAATACCCAGACAAACTTTTCCTATATATTTCCCATGTATCCACTTTGACCACTGTGCTCAAACGCGCTCGCTGATCAAAGCTCCCCAAAGTCACTTCTGCGCTCTGCTCCTTCACAGACCATACGTGCGTCAGTCCCGTCTGATGGATGACTGGCGCACAGGAAGCCGCGAGTATGAGTTAGATCCCGGGCTAAAGCTCCTGTCTGGGCCTGGGGTGGGAAGCGGAGGAGGAGGAATGCGGAGGATTTTCAAGCTCAAATGCCAAAGCTGTGCGCCAAGAGTCTCCAAAACCTCCCCAAAACGCGCACTTCGGCCTCTTTGCGTCGTGGATAAGAATGGCACGCTATACTCACAGGTCTTCTCACCATAAATTAAACTCCAATGCAACAGGGTCTAATACTTTGATTGTCGTAAATTACGCTTTTACGCACACCGCTTGGATTTAAACAGTTCCACAGTTAGACTTGAACCTTTACGCACCGACATACAGCATAGGTTCCCATTGATAACAAATAGAATGCAATCCCCCGTGGTAAGTCTCAAGTGGTCATACAAAACTTTGTACAATCCGAGCATACGCAGGCAAGATGTCTCCAAAACTGTTCCAAAACTCTTCCATGGTTCCTTTACGCGTCCTCTCCGCAGAGTGAGCACCCAAAGCCGGACCAGGGGGCTATAGCTATCCTGTTTCCTCTCGCGTTTAGCACCGGCTATATATCAGGCCTATAAAAGTGAAGCAGCCGGCCCGCGTGTACGATTTTTATTATGGTATTAAAACTCCAGCCAAAAGTAGCGCAAGTAGTTGTTGTAAAAATAAGAAGCGCTCGTTAACCAAAAATGACTGTTAATCTGCCAATAAAAACTGAGTGAACGCAGAAGAGGAGGAGGATAAATAATTCACACACCTATAGCTGGTTTTACGCATCTATCTTGTCTATCTGGTCTGTGCGTAAAAGTGCATGGCTCAAGTTGGAGCTAATGGCGTTTATAACATGGATTGATGTGGCTAACAATTCAGCACAAGTGGCTTCTGACGGCTCTAAATCCAGAACGCGCACGTACGTTCTGATCACTATAAATATACTTTACGCACGGCACAAACCTAATGATTATTCGTCAGCCTCTGACTGCCTGCGTGTATTACGCACCATGCCAACACCGATTCCGGTTTTTATATCATCCATCACAACGCCCCGATAAAAAGTGGTCATATTTCTTAATGTATTCTTTTATGTGGACTATTTATGTAATATAAAACACGAACTTTTATTTTAATGCTACAATGTCATGACATTTATTTGGTGTTTCCCCAGTTTCTCAAGAAGGCTAAATGTGAAAGATTTACAAAGATTTACAAAGACTTTAATGTATTGAAGAATGACACAAAATTACACAGTAATCCGGAAACGCGTAACGTCCACAATGCTCTACGATTTTATGTTGTAAATGAGAATAATTCGGATGAAACTTGTATAAAAAAAGAACAGTTATAGTTAACATTTTGATTTGAAGTTGTTCCGGGACATTTTTTCATCCTTTTTTCAAAAAACCTGAAATAATTATATTTTATGGCTCTTAAAGGGGCAGAATTACGTGCCAGGCGATGTATGGTTCAATAATATACTACGCTATACAGACGTACAATGGTCACGTGCATATATTTGGACGCGGGCTCATTTTGCATATTGCATATAAACAAGATCATTTATTTAGAGGGCAATCTATTAGTGACGGAGCGGAGAGGGGGAGGCCGCTGCGTGCCTGATTTACGCTCCATTGACGCTTTATCAGGCAACAAGGAAAAAGTCCGGCCAATCAGTTCTCGCCTCGCGCACATGCAGGCAGTCCTTCCCTCGCGCGCGCATGCAGGGCTGTAGCGAGTACCACTTTGTTTCTGGAGAGAGTTTCAGTGGACGCAAAGGGAGGGGGAGGACCCAGGAACGTGTGCTGTGGAGCCGCTCAACTCGACCTGTGCGTCCCAGAGAATGTCCGATGATGGCCGTGTCTGGCGCTCTCAGCAACTACTACGTGGACTCCATCATCAGTCACGAGAGCGATGAACTGTCGGGGCCGGCCGCGCGCTTCCCCGGGCCGTACTCCTCCGCGAGCCCCGCTTCCACCAGCGCGAGGCAACCGGGGGTCAGCGTGCACGCGGACCATCCGGACCCGTACCCGTCTTGCAGTTTTCAGCCCAAACCGCCCGTGTTCTCGTCGTCCTGGAGCCCGTTTAGCCCGCACCACGGCGTCTACCACCCATACCTCCCCGCGCAGCACGTGCCCGCCGCGGACTCTCGCTACCTGCGCTCGTGGTTGGACTGTGCCCCGCGCACCTCGGACCCGGGGCAGGGGCAGGTCAAGCTCGAACCGCAGCTGGGGCATCTGAACGCGGATCTCCCGGGCAAGCTCGGAGCTCAGCACCCGCTCGACAGCGCCTACATTCTGGAACCTTCCCCCGTGGAGCCCCGGGAGCTGAGCCACCATCCAGTGTCCATCCCCGGAGCGAGCTTCGACGACAGTAAGGACGTTTGTGACGGGGCCGAGGACAAAGACGCGCTGGATCAAAGTAAGTCCTTTCTCAGGCAGGAAATAGCGGCGGAGAGTGAGGGATTGTAAAAGCGTTTTATGCCGCCATAAAACACGAACAAAGAGCCGGGGAGCGGACCCCCACCTCCCGCTCCGAGTTCACTGGGAGTTGGCTCCTGTCATCTGCAGCCTTATGAGCCGCGCTGACCTCGGCCACGACCCGCGCTGCGCCGGTCACTGCGTTTTAGACCCTTGTTTTACACATGCGTAATATGGAGATGGTACTAACTTGCTAAAAGTTTACTTTAGTTTAGCGGGATTTGATGACTTTTAGACAACTTTTAATTTGACTACTTGGAGTGTACAAGCCGTTGTGTTGGCTTGTACACTCCAAGTAATCAAAGTTGACTTTAAATATTAAATTAAAGGAGACACAATCGGGCAATTTAGAAATACTTTCACTTTACCAACATTGTTAGTTAGTTAGTTTTCAATTAATATTTAACCAAGAAAGCAAAATCCTTTTAGTAATTTTAGAATGTATAATCTCAATTTATCAAATGCTTTTTTTAATTAAAGTTTTTCAATTGGGCAACGTTGTAGTTTTCGTATTGGCGTCTTGTAGAAACCATAAGGCTTTCTTCTAACTTCTTTTATTAGTCGGAAATAAAATGAATATGATTAAATAACTGCTTTTACGCATGCGTCTGTACTACTCAACCCAACTGTACACACTTTAGACAAGACCTTATATTAAAACATAGACTTTAGCTCTTTAAAATGAATATTTGAGTTACAGCTATACTTTATTTGGTTTACAAGCGCTTTGCTGTCTTGTTTTGTAATCTAAACAGTAGTAATTCGGCTTTATCCAATCACCGCGTGTCATTAAGCGCAGTCCTTTACGCACAGTAGTCTCTTTGTCTCATTCGCTTGTAAAATAACAGAAGTCTATAACACGCGCGGGATAACGACCTCTCCGGGGAAGTTTTCCTATTGGACAGTTAAAGTAAAATATTTCTTCGGCTCGTTGTGGGTTCACGTGCGTTAATTGCCAAGACATGCGCACTTCTGACTTGTTTAAACAGGACGGAGCGGTTGGATCGGTAGATTTGTCATTTTTACGGCAGGTACATTGTAGCTCGTAGCTCTTGCTTTCTCTCGCTGTCGCCGTTCCGTGCGCCCCGGGTCTGGCTGTATGTTTTACGCGGCTCGGGGCGGTAGGACTTAGTGATATTTTGCGTAGGATGTGAGGGACTTGGCACAAGAGCGGGAACAGCAGCTGTACGCGCAAGATCTGGGTCAGTTTAGATGGAAACGCTGGCGCGTCGCCATAGAGGATGACCGTGGTCCGAGTGTGAATTTCCTGTAGATGTGAGAAGTGGTGTTGAGTTTGTGTTAAGAATTCATCTTTGAAATGGAACATGACTTTGACCGTATTATGGTCAGTTTCCTTAGGCACGTTAATCTGAGAGGAATCATCTTAAACAATGGTGGCACGTTACAAGCACAAAAAAGAACTTGTGATAGGCTTATCATAATATTGGGAAATAAGTTAATTTGTTTTGAAATCCATAAATGCAAGTTGAATATAAATATAGTTTAGTAGTTTAGAAGTATAACTATGACTTTAATTGTGTGGATTAGTTCCAAATATCCGTCTGTAAACCTTAAAGACGCACAGTCATATAATGGTTCACGTAAAACTCCAAACGCCATACAAAGTGTGCACACAGCCTGTGTTGAACTGAAGCCTCGCCTTGTATCTAAATGTGAACCGTAGACAAACACCGTATCTTTGGTCTATTGTTATGAGATAATGATAATGCTATAGACTGTTGCAAAGCTTTTCTCTCTCCCTTTCAACTCATTTTACCAGGTAGAGTCAGACATATGTTCAGAATGGCTCCTCTAGTGTGTTAATGCACACCAGAATTGTCTTGATAATAAGAGTTTCTTATTTGTCATAAATGAAAACTCAAACACAGTTTGATACAGTCAGGTCTTCTGTCATAGCCGCCTTTAGTATCCGCATTAAGTCCACATATCTGTCCATAAAGCCGTGCGTAAACAGAGGCGCAGTGATATATCTGCTCGTGATGGCGGCTTCAAACCTTGTCCATCAGCTGAAAATAATCCGCGGAGTGTCAGCCGCGCGCCGTCTCCCCAAATCATAAAAGCGGAGCGGCCGTCCATCACCGGGCCCGGGCCGGAGCCGCGCCGCCAGATGAGCTCTGAGCACTCCAAAGGCCCCATAACTCATGCGTCAGGGCGCGCGGAGGCACCAGAGCGCGCACGGGCTCTGCTCTGAAGGCGCTGAGAGGAGAGGAAACCGGAGAAGACAAACATGCCGCGGGCAGAGAACCTACTTTTCAAAGCATGTCTCTGGAATAGTTACAAGTACTTATGCCCTTTGTCACTGGAAATATATATGAGCAGAGATATGACCTGTTTTTATCAGCTCCAGCATTCTCATGAATATGTTTGTAGCATTTCAACAAAGATAGAAAAGGTCTTTCTGTTTTTAAGATCAAGATGTTTCGACTCCCATCTAGAAGTAATTTTCAATCTGATTTTGACAAAGAATAAAGCACATACGTTTTCATATAAACCGTTTTTACCCACAATATCTCGCAGATGAGCCTAATTTATCTTACGAAACAACATAAAGTTTGACAACAGTAACAATTGTTCTCACACTACCATAAATTTCAGTTTATTTGATCTAAAATCTAAAACCAGGATTTAAAATAGATGAAAATGTTCAAATCTGATTTTTTTTTTTTTTTCCAAGGGAGCTTTTAGGAACATTCCCTCACGCTCACATCCAGAGAAAGGCAACAACATTATAAATTATGATTATTTAGTCAACATTTTAATATATTTCAGATTCCTACACTCATTGGGCAATAGAATAACAATTAGCAATATTTCACAACCAATGCCAAATACAGCCTATAGGGAACACAACATGGCGACAGTATGGCTATTCAAACATGTATGAACTATTGTGGATTGGACCATGCATTTCACACTCTATAATATATTACCAATGCCCACTGCAGCTCATTACGCGTTACAAATGTTCCCAGAGAAATACGCACTGTGCCATGTCCACAAAGCGCCAGTTTGTGCGCTCTACTTTACCTCCCTAGCCCCGAGACGTCCTGCTGTTTTTACGGAACTCTTCTGTGGACTCTACCTGCGTGATTCATCTGCCCCTTCTCCAAAATAACCCGATTTGGCCCATCGTGGCGCGCACTCGTGTTGATGGAAGACCGCTCTTGTTCCGCGCTATTCTCGACGTTTACGCAAGCTAACAACAACATTGAATCCATCACGTACTGGCGACGTTTGGACGGCGCGTGTAGACATTTTTTTCGGCGGGATTCGTAAGCGCTCCCTAGAAACGAATTATAAATGTTTTATTTTGCTTGTTTTTGTTCCTAATATTTTCCACTGGATGCAGAGGTGGGTAGTAATCTGTTGTATTTGTTTGAGTAACGAGTACTTTTCTAGCAGCATACTTTTACTCCTGCTTGAGTAACATTTTTATTGAAGTAACAATACTCTTACTTGAGTAAAAGCTGTGATTACTCTTCCCACTGTGAATAAAATATACACGTGACAAAATCTTACAACAATATGAAACGATTTGAACAATTGTGTTTCTTGCTCCTTCGCATATGATTTAGTTTGTCTATTTTTTGTGTCTATTCTTTGAAAATACCAGATTTTGAGCATTATTTAATGTTTTGTCTTTTAAATTACATTAACTTTAAATTATAAATCAGATGATACGTCCCGACAGTTACTCTTTAAGTTACTCTTACTTGAGTGGCAGTTTTCCCAAATACTTTTTTTACCTTACTTGAATAATTTCCTGGACCACTACTTTGCACTTCTACATGAGTAATATTTTTTTTTGAAGTAACGTTGCTCTTACTTGAGTAAAATTTTTCGCTACTCTACCCACCTCTGACTGGATGTACGTCTCTGCGAATAAATCTCGTGTACGTGCCACGGGCAGTCTGATGCATGCGTCTGGTTGCGTCAAAGTGCGCGTGCGCGGTGACGGAGGAGAGGAGAGGTGGCCTTTTCTTTTCAACAGAAGCGCAAATGACGCGCGGTGCCATCCATCAGAGCGCGGCGCGTAAAGACTTGGAGAGGGCCCAGGGTATCCGCGTGAGTTATGGGACTTTCCAGCAATAATCCCGGGTCCCGGCGTGGATGGCCCCGCGCGGGGGGAGTGGCGCTTGGATACGAGATCTATCAGGGAGGCACAGGGCTACAAAATTATAATACAGACCGATGGCCCATGTATTTCAATATAGTATTTACATAGAAAAGCATTTACACAGGGAAGGAAGTGTAGGTCCTGTATCCATAATCCACTCATACAATGGAGTGGCCAGTTGGAAACCAATATTATTACAAATGTATTAACAGTAAATATGTAGGCTTTATATACAGGGGCTGAATGTATGCAAAACTGACTTAAATGTTCTAATAATGATCCCTCATCATCACTTTACTTTAAGTTGTATTTCAATTGATTCCTGCATTTGAGGCTTGCGTGCTCAGGAAATCCCAGTTTTCACCTACCCCCTATCTCCTTACACTGTTCTGTACTCAAATAAACTTAAATTGAAAAATGTAAAATCTTGATCTATGTTACAGTTTCTCACTACCTGAAAAAAAACAAAAAAAAAAAACAAAGAAAAACAAAAAAAAAACAAACTTGTCTTCTCTATGGCAGTCACCTTTGGATCAGATTGTAGAATATGTTTTCAAAATGCTCGCAATCGTATTTATTTGACATTTTTCTGTGGTTGGACTTCTAATGTATCTATCAGCTTTTGTTCCCAGGTGTCAATTAAATTTAACTAAATTAAACAGTGGAGTTTTTTTTTTTTTTTTTTGTTTTGTTTTAACTAACTTTAAAATGTTAAACTAACCTGGATTTAGCTACTGAAAAATACTTACTGACTGCTTGTGGCATGAGAAATATGTGAATACAGATAAATGCAGTGGCCAACCAACAGTTTTTGCAAGATATGTGGCTTTCTGACCTTATTAACAACACATTTTTGGTAAAGACATTCTACTGTGACTCCGCTCAAACCCTCCTCTCTCACTGAGCTGAGTTCCTGTTTGCTGCTATGGCTCAGGGTCACATCCAGAGCTCAGCATGCACCCAGCACTTTGGATTGTTCACATGGCGGCCATTTTGAACACTCACACACATGCACACATGGATGTAAGGTTTCCAAAATTTGTCGGGACATAACAATGACCTTCATTAATTTCCTGGAGATGGATCCTAAACTTGATCATACTTAAACCTAATTATACTTACCTAAACCTATTTTAAACCAGATCTGAGCTTTAAACCATGTTGTAATGTTGTGATTTTGTAATGTTGTAGAATTTACCCCATGGGTAGCAGATATTAGGTCCCCACAATGTGACTAACGCCTACCTACACACACATTCATATCACTTGAAAATAAAAAGTTAAATCTATTACGTCTCCTTTTCCTTTTTAAATATTTTATGTTATATGATCACATATGAATGTGAAAAACAGAACTAGTTCAAGGTTTGCAGTGGTTCAAAGTTATTCCTCTCTTACCTTATTCAGAGCATCCTAATTATTCACCACGATGAGTTTATAAGCACTTTTCACAAAGCTCAGAGACCAGAGCAGAGTTTTGTTGTGTGGTAAAACTAACAGCTACTAGCATACCAACAGTGCAACCAGTGTTCCTGATTCTTGAACAATAAAGCTTTATAATTAGATGCAGATAGATCACAGTAGACTCAAGAGCTGCTTAGACAAGACATGTTTCTTTAATTTATTTATTTTTGGATCAATGTAAACAAATAATATTATTGATGACATAATGCATTTAAGTAGGGTCAGCATTTTATTTTTTTACAGAGAGGGGGGTGAGAGGAGCAGAGCCTCGGTCCAAACCTCGTCCTGGTTCAGCCCTTGTCTAGTCCGGGTCAGGTCCTGGTCTAGTCCTGGTCTGGTACTTGTCCAGTCCTGCTTCCGAATACTGTAGTGGTAGCTGTATGTCTGTTGAGTTGTCACCTTGAGCAGAAGTATAGTGAAACCTCCAGGAGCAGTGTTTTATGGAGGCTATTTTTACCCGCCTAATGTGACCCATGTGTGGGGAAGAGGAGAGGCAGAGCGGGGCATACCAGCTCCACACACACATGGATCCAAGACACATCTGCTGATTCAGGCTGGAAAATGTTTTGAGTTTTGGTATACAGGATACTTCTAATAGGCCACACATCATCTGTAATCTGTTTATTTTTGATATATTATTTTTGATATATATTTCTTTCCTTTTTTTTAATTATAAATGCTTTAATGTTACATAGGTTTGGGTTGAGAACAAGGGCTGTGAACTTCCATTGGTGAAGTTGTTTAGTTGGGATAGTCATTGTTGAGCTCCCTGACAGAGATATTAACCATAAACCAGGTCAATAAATCTGCATTTTTCTACAATTCTACAACACATCAAATTCACAATACACACTTTAAAACCATTCTTAGACCACCTCTATTTCATATAATATGTTCTGTTAAAAAAAAAAAAAAAAAAAATAATAAAAAAAAAAAATACAATAAAAAAAATACCACTACCACTATTGCAAGTTACAACAGTGCAAGTACATATTAACTGTTCATGTTTTTACTGGTGATGCGTTCAAGGGCTGGGGCTAGAACAGTAAAAAATACAACTCCAGGAAATGTAATAGTGGGATATATGACAGGTCAGAGCGCTGAGCCCAGGGGTGAAATTGCATTGGGGGGGTGTGGCGGTTGGGGAAGGGGGTCTACAGCCCATTCATGCTTTTTTACTTGTTGGCAAACACAGGTACACACAAATACCACACTCTCGCAACCTGTAACAGCACGCACAAGTCAAACCACCGTTTCCATGAGAGCAGAGGCATTCATCACGCTGCTCTGACACAAGATGGCCGCCGGCGCTGTGGGGTATTTACACTACATCAGTCTGTCCGTGTGGGTAACTGTACAAGAGAGAGCCAGAATGGAAGCGAATATACTGTAGCATCATGTTCAAATGCACAATAAGTCAAAATATTAATTACATATTTTCAAGTTGATTTCCTATGAGGTTATAGTTTACATAATTTGATATCAAGTAGGGTTCAAATTTAAATCTTCAAAATGTACCACTATAATTAAAGGGCCTGTATACGATCCCCTAGTACAGATATTTATTTTGCAAGAGGAAGTGCACATTAGCATGCTAGTTTAAAGGTCCTGTATTAGATTTTTTCCTCAAGTACTTTCGGCTCTTTCATAGGATCCAAATCTTTTGGATCTGTTTATTTCAAAGAGCTGTTCAAAGGACTGTTTTTTTTTGTTTGTTTTTTAATATTGATTTATGACAGAAGTCAATGTGAGAACTCATTTGATCTACAAATTAACCACAGAGAGAATGGATCAAGGCTCACATTTGTTTAAAATGGTTCAAACTGTTAGTTTTAATTCAAAACTAACTGTTATTATGATGCCAAATACATTTTTTGTGCACAAAGTTCTTATGTTTATTAGTGTAAAATGCATTCAAATTAAAAAGAAAAAGATACGAAGAGCTGACTCGTTCATAAATGTCAGATCTGTAGTGTAGTGTGATCTGTAGTGTACAAGCAGCTCTTGAGGTCAAAAAAGGTCTACATTTCAGGCAACACAATTACATGTGCATGGAGATCAGCAGGTGGCAGACCCTCCACTGGAAAGGTTACATAAGCCTCCTTTTCAGTGGTTCACTTCGGAGCGGATCGGTACGGGCCTAGGACCCTGAAGGGTACTCGCTCCCAAGGGAGCCAGAGCCGTATGGCTCCAGGCTTGGTTAAAACGACTAAGCAGATGATTGGACAAGAGAGAACACTGATTCATGCGAAAGACAAGATGGCAAAAAGCACATATAAACATAAAATAATAAATTCTCACCAAACGCTGACTTGATCTTGTGATAAACCTCCGTATTTCCAGTGATGTGACTTATATGCTGAGCCGATGCTTCACAAAACAAAGCTAGCATGTTAGAAACAGCTGCTTCCTGTTTGTCGATGCTTGACACTCGCGTATAAAGATCACAAATATTATATTTCCAGTGAATAATGCATAATGCGTAATAACACCAGCAGATACGATTTAGATTTGATTTATTAAGAAAACAGACCCGCTCCAAGGCCCCAATCGAACCGTGCCAGTGGAAAAGAGGCTTTAGTGTCCCTTTAAAAAGTCACCCAAAGAGTCTTTAGCTTTACTATTATCATATCTATCTACACCAACAAAAACAATAACTGTTATTTTTTCATGTCTATTTCGTTAAGCTTCACAATTTTGTTAAATCTGGATATTTCACCATTCAAGCACCAATCAGCTCTGAATCCGATATTGATGCTTAAAGCCACAGCATGTAACTTCTCAGCCCAAAAATTGACTAAAACAAAAGTGTGTTATTTCATTTTGGTTGGGTTTATTGCACTGAATAACTTAAAAAACATGCGTCCTTACTGTGAGTGGGCTTGCATCTCCACAAACCTGACTCTTGTTTGACTTGGAGGAGGGCTTCTTGCTGCTTGTTTCTACAAAAATATTGTTCCTTCGGCTATGATCTATCTTCAGGTTCCGAAAAATCTTATCATATTTGAATTGTAGAAACT
>KN474690.1:0-27728 GCA_000787095.1 Periophthalmodon schlosseri
TATTATTATTTTATTTTATTATTATTAAGTTATCTGATTACTAGTTATCAGATTTTTACTGGCCATGCGAATGTACCCAGTGACAGGAATACAGAGTTCCTGGCTGTATTTTCCTCTTTAAATGGTGCGTGCTGTGCCTGCTCCTCCGCTCTGCTGTTTACCTGTCCACTCCGCTTTGGGTTTAATAAAACATGTGCATAATCTGAATAAAAACAACACATTAGAGGTGCAGGGGGTTGACAGCGTAAAACCAGTCTGACAGCTCAGGAATACCCAACTGCTATTTCACCGGGACACTGCTCTGTAGTTACAATCACATTCACCACAATATAAGACCAATGCAGGGAATACATATGGAAATGAGACTCCGCCACAGATCTAGGCACGGCCCTTGGTTGTTATTCCGGGCTTGTTTGGTGAAGGGACTAAGGATTGTGTAATATAGGGGTTTCTGTCAACATGGCGAGCTATATGCAAACAAAACAAAAATAATAAGATCTCTGGATGTAATTTTTCCAGTAATTCATGTCATGTTATTACAATTTAAATAGGGATTATGTAGATAAACAGTAAATACATTTGATTTGTTGTTGTTGTTTTGAGATATATTTTGTGATTTAATATGAATAAAAGTGGAAATAATCATCTATATGTGCCATAGAGCAGTGGTTTTCAACTTTGTCATATTATACTCCGAAGCTTTGTTTTGCACTCCGGGTAACCCTTGCCTCAGGTACTAGGAAAATACATCTGCTTAGTAGTATATTTTCAATAATTACAATTATATTTTCTTGCTTTAGTGATGTTAAAGCAGACCTATTATGCCTCAGGTACTAGGAAAATACATCTGCTTAGTAGTATATTTTCAATAATTACAATTATATCACTGCAGACCTATTATGCAAAATTAACTTTTCAGAGTCAACCAGGCTATAGTTGTTTCCCTTCCCATTTACCCTCTCAAAGTTGCATTTAGAGTGATTTAAGCATGTTTGAGTAATCTATATTCTTCTGTATTTAAGACCCCTGTTTCCGCCGCCATCGGCACACGCCCACTGTGACGTACTTACTTCATTCTCCAATGTTATTTTCTTAATCGGTGATTCACGTAGGATTTGGCAGCGTCGCGCAGCTGTGTGACTCTTTGTTGTGATGAGGTTTACTCCGACGTCAGCTCCCACTCGGCACCGCAGTTTTCTAACGTGGAAGTCAGCAGATTTGTTTTTTTATTAAGTCGTTTTAGGTCAGTATTGCTGTCTATTGACTATATAGCAGACACAAACCCATGTTTTCTTTAATGTCCAAAGTCATCCAAAACATACTTAAGGTTGTAAAATTAACTATGAAGATTTTTTTTTTTTTTAATCAAATACAATTAAATTTCACCTCTTTTTAAAATCTGACAGTATTCCAAAAAATAGTACCATATAGTAGTTTGATATTACCACATTACCATCCACCAAAACTAGTTATGGCAATTAATATATTTGGGTAATTAGTACAAATGAATTGCATATAATTAAATGGGTTCACAGTTTGTAGTTTGTTTGTAAGTCTGAAGTCATATTGTGAAAATTTTCCAGCAAAACAAAGACATCTCCATGGAGACGAGCAGGTAGCTGACCCCCCACCACAAAGTTACATTGCACACCTTTTGTGTTCTGTGCATAGGAATAGTTTCTTTGTAATTATCAGATTTGCTCAGGTCTAGATTGGTTCATTTTTGCTCAATAACATTGTCAGAGCTCACATTTGCCACACTGCAGAGGCTGTGACATTGGCTCCTCATTTCTCTGTAATTATCACAGTGCAAAGAGAGCCCCCGGTGGACACTGCGCTCACCTGCACTGTATCATTCTCATTAGCAGCTCTAATGCGTTTGTGGGACATAATCATACAGTTATAATGGGACCCTAGACAGGCCTATATCCTCCATGATTCTGTCTTTAGCTTGTTCCTGAGGATGTGTGAGACTGGAGCTTATGTCTGCAACTATGGGCAGAGGTGGGTAGAGTAGATGAACTGTACACAAGTCAGAGTAACTCAAGTAGAAGTACAAAGAAGTGGTTCAAGAAATTACTCTGTCGGGACATATCATCTGATTTATGATTTTAAGTTAATGTAATTTGCAGAATAACACACTAAATAATGCACAAAATCTGGTATTTTCAATGGATAGATATGAAATTGAAAAAAACGAAATAATATTTGAAGGAGCGGGACAAGAAATACAAACGTTTAAATCATTTCATATTGTCGACATAAAGCTTTTGTCACTTGTAAACTTACTCACAGTGGGAAGAGGAACCACAACTTTTACTCAAATAAAAGTATGCTGCTAGAAAAGTACTCGGAAGAGTACAATTTCTTTAAAAAGTTACTCGAGTAAATGTAACTGTTTAGCTGTGCATATGACTGAAAGATTTTTATTCATGTATGTTTTGATTTGCATTGTGATTTTAATGTCTTTCTTATTCTGTAAAGCACTTTGAATTACTTTGTGTACGAATTGTGCTTTACAAATAAACTTGCCTTGCCTTGCCTGAAAAATGAATACCTCCTTTTTTTTTTTTTTTTTTTGCCTTATCTCAATCACAATATTCACACTATATTTTACCAATGCATCAGGAATGGGCTAAATCTGCCTGTAAGTGTTTCGGGTGAGGTTCAAGTACCGCACAAAAGAACGCACTTTTAATCTCAAAAGCTGCACACATGTTGAGTTTGCATAGAAAAGTTGAGGTTACAGATTTCAGGATTAATTTGAGTGGGAGAATATAGAGGGAGACGTTAAAGTGTGTAAGCTCTGAGTCAGCTCACGGCAGGAGTCCTCCATCTGCAGAGAGACAGGGAGAGAGAGAAGATGGGACAGAGGGAGAGGGAAGCGAAGAGGAGGGAGAGGGAGAGAGAAGATGGAAAAAGAAAGAAGAGGGGTAAAGGGAGAGCGCGAGAAAGGATAAAGAGAGGGGGAGAGAAAGGGGGAGGAGAGAAGGTGAGACATTAATTAAATTACCCAGAAAAGTGTAGGAATATCATGCTATACATTTGTTTGGAAGACTTTGGTTTTGTATCTTTCTGAGGTCTTTTTTGAAAGTTTTTTAATTACAATATACACAATATTCAAATTTTGTATGTCTCCAAAACAACAATTGCAAGACAAATATCTTTTTTCTTACATTTATTCTGTATAGAACATTTACAGTTATTCAGAGCATGGTTCCCAGCTGTACCTGCTCTTGTGTTTAAAGACTAAGGGTTTCTGAATAGCACTTTCTACAGCACAGCACCATGGTAAATGGATTAAAATGTAAGGTGCAGCTGGAACCACAAAATTCAAATTTGAAAGTTAAATTGTGGCCATACCTTTTTTGTCAGTGTCCAATCTCGTCTGACCTCAGAGGCTAAGCAGGGCTGGGCCTGGTTGGTACTTGGAGGGGAGACCGCTGGGAATACAAGGTGTCACAGTGGGACAGCAGTGGCTCTAGTGAAAACTGTGGTCGTGTCCTTAGGCAAGACACTTCACATACATTTCCTAGTATGAACGTGGTGTGTGAGTGAGTGTTGGTGGTGGTCGAAGGGGCCGATGGGACCAATAGGCAACCTCGCTTCCATCAATCTGCCCCAGGGCATCTGTGACTGTAGTTTACCATCACCAGAAGAGGAGTGAATGAAAAATGCAACGTAAAACACTGATACTATATAAATCCAGTCCAGTATTATTGTAAAAGCAGCTCGACATCTAATAACAAAGCATGTTATTCTCCGCAAACCAGGAAGTAGCACTGTTAGCATGGTAGACATTGTCATCATTACTGTGTGTTACCCACATCCTCTCCTGGGTTACTTTGCTAACCACTCTGCCACCCTGTCCTATACCTAACCATTCTAACATACGTGTTTATGTTTGTGTGCAGGCTTCGCAGTGAACCTCCATGTGATCCTGTCGAATCCTCGTGCTCAGTTTAAACGCAGAGGGTCTCAGCCCGGGATGCAGGAGTCCGATTTCCTCCGACAGATCACCACTGTGTTGCAGCTGGAGCCCAAAGCCCACAACTGCACCAGGGTCAGCGCACATACTCATAATACTGTTTTTATCTAGTACTTTTACTGCGACAACTGCACTAGGGTCAGCGCACATACTCATTATACTGTTTTTATCTAGTACTTTTACTACTACAACTGCACTAGGGTCAGCGCACATACTCATTATACTGTTTTTATCTAGTACTTTTACTACTACAACTGCACTAGGGTCAGCGCACATACTCATTATACTGTTTTTATCTAGTACTTTTACTACTACAACTGCACCGGGGTCAACGCAGATACTCATTATACTGTTTTTATCTAGTGCTGTGGGGGTCAAACTCTTTTGTCAGGACTTTTTTATAGTTTTACTTTGCCATGAGCCTATCAGGTAAAACAGAATGTTTTAGTCTTTTGAAAGAATAATATATATATTTCTTTCAGAAATAGTGAATGTCCCATAGAGTTATATAGACCCCTGCCTCCATTTGAAATCATGATATAATTTAATTCTTTAGTAATATTAAACCATGAGTCATTTTAAAAGTCATGATGCTGAATAAACCCAAGGATTACAGCAGTCTCCCAGCTCGGCGCATTCAGACAGATGAGATGGATGCCCTCCTCTGCAGATAGCATTAGCCTGTTAGCCTGTTGGCGCTAAGTTTTTATGAAGCCACTCATCCTACTGACACTGATGCCTCGAAGGATTGTGGGTAAAATGGATTATCCTCCGTTTCATCGGGTTTGTGGGATAAATGTGTCGCAGTTTGAACTTTACAAAATGAGTAGAGGAGTTGTTTTGAAGACGGCTGAAAATGGTCTGATTAAATCCACCAAAGAAAGAAATTATACGAAGAGTAAAAGTGTTTGGGGAGTTTAAAATGTGAACGCAATCAGAAAGCAATTCAATTTTAAACGTTTTTCACAAACAAAAGTACCACCAGGCTCGACACATTCCCACTGGTGAATTCTCCAGACAAAAAAGTAAAGAGACTAAAAAACAAGGTTACTTTCAGAATGGTTCTCGTGGAGTTTGGAAGTGAAAGGCGCTGTATCTGATTTTTGCTGTCGTAAAAAGATGAAAAACAGAACTAGTTCATTTTAAACGGTTTGCAATGGTCCGAAATTATTCCTCACTTACCTTATGCATTTTGAGCTTCCTGATTATATACGATGACCATAAAGCTGACAACAACTAGCATGCTAAGGTGCACGTCCAGATTTGTGGAGAAGTGATGGGGTCACATTGAGAAAAAAGGTTTTGGGATTATTATAGGAAATGTAGAAGAAATTCTAGATTTAAAACAAATTTTTCACTCACTATTGATTCAAGAGGTAGATCGTCACACAAAAAAATTTTGTTTGATTTTATTCCCTAGATTTATAACTGAGAGGCTCCAATGTTTAGTTAAAACTGAAATGAAATTAGCCAAATTTGCACCATGTAACATTTCTGGTGGGGGGCCGCCACCTGGTTGTCTCCATGGAGATAAAATGATCCACAGTAAGGCATTAAACATATCTATTCAATTAGTCATGTTTATTTTGTTTATAAATATCTTGACAGACGACTTGACTGCGTTCTTACTGTAAGCGCGGTCGCCTCTCCACAGATATGACCTGTAACTTGGCCTCATGGAGATTGATAAGTTTAATGCCAATTCTGTGGATCATCCTAGGCAAGGCAATCACATCTCCATGGATACAAACAGTTGGCTAACCCTTCACCAGAAAAGTTACATGGTGCACCTTTAAATAAATAAACACATTCTATAAAGAAAACATTTCTTTTAACTTCTTTATTAACTTAAAAATGATTAAATATATTTGTTTCATTCGTCAGGTAGCAGGGACAGGGAGGATATGGAAGATGCCAATGTAAAATAGAGTTTGCTCTCCTCCAGCAAAGTTACACAGTGCACCTTTAAATGCTTTATATTCTGCTAAACTGATTTAACAAACATAATGAGTCTATCCTTGCCCATACATCTCCTTCTCTCTCCCTCTGGAGCAGTCTGTGCAGAGTAACCTCCAGTGACGGGGCTCTGGAGTTTCATAGGAAGTTCATATCTCAAAGTCTCCCACTTCACAGCTCACATCTGCACAGTGTGAAAAAACGGCTGTGTCCTCGCAAAGCCCTCCTGTTACCGGGGAGACAAGGTTACATTAATACATCTGTGAATATTATAAAACAGCTTGCAGAAAACTATATTTTTCTGTTGACAAATTGGTTTAGTGTGAACAAACATTAAATAGGGGGTATTTTATTTCTATGGGGTATTGTGCTAACACATAACAGATTTAGATCTCCATGCTACCTGTTATTGTTTTGAAAATGCTTTATTTTGCTGAAAACAACATATTAACATTCTTAACAATTTTTAACAATTTTCTTCTCCCTTTGCTCTCCGCATTAAGTCACTAATGAAACTACTGCACATTGCATCAGGTTTGTGAAGTTGTTGTGTTCAGTTCCGTATCATGTTTTTGTATATTTATGGAGAATTGTCGTGTGGGAGCATGGATGACGTGGCTTATGGGTCATAAGGAGGTTTCGAACAGGGCCTAGAGAGAATGCTAAAATACTCAAACATGTATGGGTGACAATGTCATAACATGGTTGAAGGCAAAAAAACAGATCTTTAAAGTTGTTTTTTTTCTATAACTCATTCCCCAATGGCAAAAATATATTTTAGCAAAGAATATATACCACCCAGGAAGAACAAGCAAACTCCACCTCCTTGCTGTGAGATGCTAGTGCTAACCACTCTGCAATGTGCCACCCGATCAGTACCTCAGACTCTTCCCTCACCTGTGGCGTGCGGACACAAACACAGTGCCTTGTGGGTATTGTAGTCCTGTGGAGGCTCATCTGTCACTGCTGCTCCTGTTGTCATCATCATTACCAGCCCCATTACCGTAATGGAGCCACTGTGCCGCTGCTATCAATACACAGCATTAGCACGGTGACATCATCGGTCATCGCCCACCGCATCGGAGGCATTAGGCCGGTGACATCATCAGTCATCGCCGCGACAACACAGGCAGGCTTTAAAGAGGGGGCATTATGCTAAATCGATCTTATGGAGCTTTCTACCATGTTAGAACATTGTTCCCTCATCAAAAACATGCCTGAAGATATTTTAGATGTCACCCATGCATGTTTGAGTAATTTAGCAATCTCTCCCATGTCCCATTCAAACCCTCTTTAGCAGTATTATTCTGTCTAATGCTCAGCCCACAAGCCCACATCATCCATGCTCCCACACGACAATTCTCCATAAATATACAAAATCATGATACAAAACTGAACACAATTTCACAAACCTGATGTGATGTGCAGTAGTTTCTTTCGCGGAATGCAAACGGCTATTATAGCAACAATAAAAGGTGACATGATGATCCAAATATGTTATGTGTTAGCAGTTAATACTCCACAGAAGTGAAACACCCCCTCTTTAAGCAGCACTGATCCTTACCTGGCTTATCAGCGAGACCAGGCATCTGCATCTGAGCGAGGAGTAAAAGGAGTGTTTGACATGATTCTAGCCTGAGAACAGAGAGGCGGCATCACACAGAGTCCAAGTGGAAGGACAATTATTCAGTCAGAAAGCAGAATGAGCCTCACATGAGTCTTTCATTTGGGTTGCCAGTTTCAATGCTGAAATCCAGTTGGTTTAAACCTTATGTGAATGGTCACTACCCCAGCGCCTGCAGCCAGTCATTAACCCTTGTGCCTTGTTAAGGGAAATGTGTGTATCTAAAAGTGCATTTATCATGATAACTTTGGCTGTGGTTGTTCGATTGTTATGAAAAGTAGAATTTTTTTCACCAAAAACAGTTTGGTGTTGGTAGGGGAACTCAAGTCTGAATGGCTGAAGTGAAAAAAAAAAATTTCAATAGTGTTTCTGTGGGCATTTGAATCAGAGGCTCACGTGTCCTTATATAGAAATATATGTATCTGAGGGTGTAATTATAGTAATAACTTTGGCTGTGGTTGTTCAGTTGCCATGGACATTCACATGTGTGTTTTTACAGGTTTTTAGACATATGTGAATTTCATCTCAACTGGATCAATTTTGGCGACAAAATTCTATATACACTGGGCATGTTTCGGAAATGTGTGTATCCCTTGACTTTCATTATTATCTCATTATCTGACCCCAAATTTCCTGTACGTGGTATGTTTGTACGTGGTACAAAAACTGGCATCTAAGGGGTTAATAAGTTATGGTAATTTATAATCCCAATACGTCATTTTAAAGAGAACCCCTTCATGAGGTTCTGAGTATTTTACTTTTTCCTCCAGCGACCCCTATGTTATCCTTTGATAATGTCTTACTCCCACCTGAGAAGCGATTGTCTTCTAAGGACAACTATTTGTTTTCTGATTAATAAAGATGTTAGAACCGCAATAGTTATAATATAAGTAGCAATTAACATTCCACCCTTATATCAAAATTCACACAGTCTTTTCTAAGAACCCCGAAGAATCTTTGGGGATCCAATTTTGGACTGGAAATGACTGGTGTGTGTCATATAAAATTCTTCTGAAATATTTCTTATTTATTTTATGAATGAAATATTTAACTGATGAAATCCCCGAGCCCAGCCTCGGGTCTGACAGAGCACACATTATCACACACTCATTTACTGTTAGTTATTAGGTTCATTACATATTCATTAATGTTGTTCTCATCTGAAATCTCATCAAATTTTCAAATAAACGCGATCAGTATTAATTATTAAAGCTGTTATTATGCCTTCATTTGGCTTCAGTCTGAATTTAAATCATTTCTGTTTCTGTTGTTCACTTTATAACATGGCACCTAACATATTATTTAAAATGCAGTCAGCAAACTCGTGTTATTGGGAATTTATCTCTGAAGGACTTTAGAGTCTAATCATAAACTGCATATATAAGTCTGTATATAAATGGACATCGCTAACACGCTAGCCGCCGTGTACCAAACAGGAAATGAGCATGGGCGCTCTTCTGGCTCCATCGACTTTCTCTCTCTGTAACTGCTGCTGTTGTTTTGGTCTTAAAATGTTCGTATTAACCCGCTCTACACGATCCTGGGGTTTTTATTTGGATATTGAAATGCACAATCGGAATTACACACATACACAAACTTACACATAAGGTGGGTCATAGTGCTGCAGCCTTACAGTTTATAATACTTGCAGTGTTGTGTTAAATTTGAGTCTATTTTCTAATAATTTTTTATCTTGATTTTTTTGTGCATTTTTATACTCTCTTGCTGTTCTTGAACTGTGCATTGGAGCACTGGAATTTCCGATTTTGGGACTAATAAAGGTTATCTTATCTTTGAGCTGGGCAATATGGAAAAAAAAAGAATCACGATTTTTTTCCCCCATATTGATCGATCTCGATTTTTGATTCGACCTACTTCCATTTTATTGAAAACATGGACATGTGGCCTTCTACATAAGGAGCAGGGTGTCAGGATCACTACAGTTTTTATTTTGTGTTGATAGGACCAATAATTCCAGAGAAATCCACATTTAGTGTGGATTGACTTTATATAATATATTAAGCCTAAAAGCACACATGCGCTTCCATTATCGTCGTCTGGACGTGCACGTGCACTACCACTACCGGCAGAAACACATGCAATGTCCTTGCACTAAATTAGGTCTTAAGTTTCACTCATAAATGGTGAGAAAATAGTCGTTTGCTTTCCGTAACTTGGATTATAATGATAAAAAGCACAAGAGGAAAGAGGAGAAAAGGTGAGGAGCTGCGGCTGAATCAAAGAGAGGGAGGGGGAGCGGGGCAGACGGCAACACACACAGAGGCAGAGGGAAGGAGATACTTGACTTTTAGTCAAAGTGTGGCAGATTGCAATCAAAAGTTGGGGAATGTGAGAACACGTGAGGAGACATACAGAGACTATGGCCCTGATTCAGAGCTTTCTCCTAAACAAGAGAATGGTAAATCCTCCTCTTCAGCACCACACACTCTTACTGCCACAGGATTAGCTGTAGATCTGTCAATTAAAATGTGCTTGCCTTACCATCGAGATCGACCAAAGTTTAGATCGTGATTTATCGATCTTTCGATTTTTGGCACAGCCCTATTTTATCTTATGAAATCAAATTATAAAGTCTATAACGTTAAATACCTCACGACTGAGTTTAATTCCATATTGTAAAGTAAAGTGTCTGTTACCAAATAGCCTATATAATACATGTCCATTTGTCTTGTGTTTTGCTGCAGCAGCTGTAGGTAGTGGTGTGTTTGAGGTTGTAGTTTTTCTCAGTTCTTGTCAGAATAATGCTTCGGTGTATTCTCCACACTGCAGTTTGTTTCAACAGCTTCAGTATTAATGACCAAACCTGCAGTAAACCTGGTCTATGGAAGCTGTACCAGGCCCGGGGGGAGCGCCTCGGGGAGAGTGAAGTCCTTACACAGGCAGAGGAGAGGGACTGGAGCTGGGTTTAAATCAGACAAAGAGGAGGAGATGGAGGAGAGAGAGCTGCGATTACAAAGAACAGTTTAGAGGATATTTATGGGGCTTCATTGAATTATGATGAGCTAAGGACAGTGCATTTGTTGTTCTACTGGTCAATCTAAAATGTCGGAGCAAACAATAGAATGTACATTAAAAACAATCAAATAAGTATAGCAATTACTATTTCAATTTTGTAATCTGAGATATTTTATAAACTGCGAGATGACAGTGGTACAGCAGGTTAGGTATACCCTCTGACCAGAAGGTTTCATCACAGCGCACTCCAGTTATGTGGCTGGTTTGGCAACAGGAAGGGCATCTAGCATAGAATTTGCTATGCTAAAATATACAAAAATATGCAATCAA
This sequence comes from Periophthalmodon schlosseri, assembly GCA_000787095.1. Taxonomy (NCBI): domain Eukaryota; kingdom Metazoa; phylum Chordata; class Actinopteri; order Gobiiformes; family Gobiidae; genus Periophthalmodon; species Periophthalmodon schlosseri. The sequence goes on from KN474690.1 coordinate 10,875, forward strand.
AGTATTCAGTTTATTTCATTTTTTATTTTTATTTTTATTTTTTGCTATATGAGACAGTTATTGAGCGATTTGTTGAAGACGTGACATAGGATAGAAAGTTGTGATACCATTTTGTCTGTATTTCCACAAAATCTATGCTAAAAACTGCCTATTTATTTTTAACCATATTTTCCCATGACCGACCATTAATGCAACTCCCCTCATCCATATCTGATTAATGTTAGCGCTAAAAATATTTCCCCTCTGCTCCGTCGCTACATTAGCCTCGTTAGAAATGCAAAATGCCCAATTAGCGCTTCAGTCTAGATCCAGGGACATGTTCCACCTGAAAACGCCCCAAAAGTGGGCAGCGAGCCTGGGGAGGAGGTCCATAAATCAGCCTTGTACCTCCAGACTGTTCCAGACTGAGAAAGAAGAAAAAGTACCACATAGAATTACAGCCTCATTAAGTACGGCTAAAAATAAACATGAGGAACCGAGCTGCTATAGGGGCTGTCTGAAGCCGTGTGAGAGATTTAAAGGGGAGTTTTGCACCTGGGGAAGGCTAAAATAAGAAATAATAATCTGTTAAAATCCAGATTATTCAAATATACTCAATTATTCCTGATGCATTTACATATTATGGCTAAATATTATTAAATGTAACTGATGGTTTCAATAGATTTTTCGTTTTATTGATTAAAAATTGCACTTAAAACTGACCAGACGTTCTTACATGAAAATTTTCTTTAAAGGTGCACTATGTAACTTTTCTGGTGGGCAGTCTGTTACCTGCTTGTCTCCATGGAGATGTTATAACGTTCCAACAAAGCAATAACATCTCCATGGAGAAAGCAGATGGCATACGCTCTACCAGAAAAGTTACACAGTGCTCCTTTAAAGTGGGACTAAACACCTAAACTCCGCCCACAACCACATTTCCACATTTGGTTGGTCTAACAGGTATCCGCACTTCAAACTCCGCCCCCGCAGACAGTTGTTTCTAATCAGGGCAGTCTTTCGTGATGTCACCAGCTACTGGAAATTGCAGTGGATACTGAAGGCACCACACACTTAGATTTAGGTGTTTTTGAAGAGAAAGCAGAAAATTTACCAAGTGTGCACTAAAGTTGGCAAAAAATGACTAGAACAGTAGATAATGCTATTAAAACATCATATACACAGTTTAGTAGCGATAAAAGTGGATTTATTGTTTAGTTCCTGAAGACAACTGACTTTGCTCTCTGTCTAATGCAGTTTTACAGTTTCTTGTAGTTTTTCTTTCCGTAAAACCCCTTACTCACTGCTTTACGTTGTGCCCTACTTCACCTATAGACCCATAGCATCAGCAGAACTCTTCTCATTGTCACTCTCTCTCTCTCTCTCTGGCTCCCTCTGCAGGTTCTGGTTTGGCACACGCGCACGGAAAAACCACATCTCGCCAACGAACCCAAACATCGCAAAGATACTGTAGTCATCGAGGTGTAAACAAGGAATGGACCACAAAATGGACCTAAATATGGCCAAAATCCACCCTAGAACAAAGCATACGGACTTCAACTTGGACCTAAGTACATGGGCAATACAACTTTCTTATTGACTAAGATGGTTTGTACAAATTGACACTTGAAATTAAGAACCGCAAGGAATCGGCGCTCTTCAAACTCTACGAAGGACTGATCTATCTGTGTTAAAGTTGCGCTATGTAACTTTTCTTTTGGGAAACTGCCACCTCCTCGTCTCCATGGATATGTTACTGCTTTGCCTGGAAAGTTCCGCTGTATAACTTTAAACTGATCTACTCTGCATTCATTCAATTACAAGTGTTGTTATTGCTCAACAAAAAGATGTATTCTTACTCCGTCTCTCCGCAGATCTGATTTGTGATTTGGCCTGGCAGTGTCACGTGCTTGTCTCCATGGCAGTAAGTAAGTTTAACGCCATACTGTGGAACATTTTGGGCAAAGCAATAATATCCCCATGGTGACAAGCATGACAGAAAAGCTGCAGAGTGCACCTTTAAATAGAGGATTTGCAGACTTTTAAATGAACTTAAATGAATGGACATTAATACTTTGATACTGTATTGACATTATGTGCACAGATTGTGAATTGAACTTCTATCTGAAAGTGTTACAAAACCCGCACAGCGCCACCACATGGACAAAATGGACGCTCTTTTATCTTGTCTTTGGTTTGTCAGTGTAAAAATGTAATGCGTTATATGTGAAAACTCAAAAGTGCCACGTGAATGAATTTAATTTCATCAATACTGGTCAATGTCAAATCAAATGTTCGATTGTGCTTAAAGTTTGATTCTTGTGGCTCAGGAAATGGTCCAACACTGGAAGACAAGGTGTATTCAGGCATTCAAGTAAAGTTATTTGCCCCAGTCCTCTGCATTTGACCCATCCCTCTGGGTTAAACCTGTCAGGAGCTGTGGACCAGATTGGAGCCAGGATCTTGGTCAGGAGCACCTAGCTGGAGGATTTAAATATTGATGGGGTAAACTGGAACAAATCCACAAGGAGAACATGTAAATCCCAAACAGAAAGACTCCATGTGATTTGGGAATTGAACCAGGGACCTTCTTGTTATGAGGCAACAGTAGACTACTAAACATTTTGTCACTTTAAAACATAGGCAATAGGGCAGGGGTTACCAAAGTGTTCAGACCCTCTATAGGGAGTTTTCTGGTCACCACTAACCTCCGCCACATCTTGAGCCAGATTCAGACAGAACTGACCAGTCAGATAAGTTTATTTCAGTGACACATTTGAAATGAAACGTCACCATCATTTTGAACAAAATCTAATTTCTCTCACCTCAGATTTTGTTCATTGATTCTGCATAAATCTGCAATGTTTTTCAGTCCCTTGTGATATTTTTTTTTTTTTAGAACGAACCATGCGTGTCCCTAATCCACCTGTGACTCACATCTGAATGTGGGAACACCAGAGTCACATCTTTGTAAAGAATTGGTTCCGACAGTAGCTCAGTTGGTAGAGTGTCCACTGAGCCGAAGGTTGGCGGTTCAAATCCCGCTTTCGATATAAACATCATTTTTTGAGCCGTCAGATCCGCTGACTCACAGGTTGGCGGTGCGATTCCAGCTTCCACAGATGAATGCTGTCACTGTGTCCCTGGGCAAGACACTTAACTCACCTCGCCTCCAGTGTCTGCGCACACTGGTGTATGAATGTGTGTGTGACTGGGCAAGTGGTTTCTTGATGTAAAGCGCTTTGAGTGCCTTGAAGGTAGAAAAGCGCTATATAAATGTGACCATTTTACCATTTATTGGAGAACCACCTCCAACCTTTGAGTTTGTTGTTTTACATTAGATTTTATTGTTGCTGACCTGGAAAGTGTTACCTCTACAGTACATTGGGAGTGTTGTGGTCTTTCTATAAGTGTCGATATCAAATGAGAGGCCCTCAGGTTTAAACATAATAAAAGCCAAACGTTGTGAGAAAATCCATACAGGACTCTGAAGTCTGTAGTCCCCTAAAGCCCAGAGCAGCTGTGTCAGTGCAGTTTAATGGTGTGGAGATGTTTGTGTTCAATGCAGCTTAAGACATTACTGTGAAAACACTGCAAAATAATACAACTGCACCTATGGACTATGTAAACCAGTGTAGATCAGTATAACCAGCTAACCTACCATAAAAGTTATCCATAGGTTTCAGAGTGAGGAAGAATTACCACCACTGTCATAGCAATAAGCTATTCAAAACAAAATGTATTGAATGGTCAAAAATCCTCAAAATATTGTTTATATAAGAAAGCTGAAATCCACTGATATAGAGGAAGCTAAAAAGAACTGTTTTTGTTTATAGCAATACACTTCACAGTTATGGCGCAAACACCAATGAAAAAGTCTGGCACAGAAAATAAGGCGATAAGACAAAGGCATTATAAATATTGCTGTGCTGTTTATGTGTTAGTCCTAAGAGGTATTTCAAACTTCCGTTTATTTAAATGCAACTTTTTGTTTTATTTTAAAGGTACACAATGTAACTTTTCTGAGATTATTGCTTATTGCTATTACTGGGAGTGGACTCACCTCTCCACAAATCAGACCAGTAACGTGTTGCTTGTCTCCATAGAAATAAAGAAGGTTAATACCAAATTGTGAAGCATTCCAGACAAAGTAATAGCCTAACATGGAAACAAGCAAATGAAGTACCCTCCACTCTGCAGAAAAGTTACATAGTGGAAATTTAATCTAGTTTTAGCAGAACAAGTTTTTAATTTTGACTGGTTTGGTTTAGAACCAAAGTGTTTTGTCAATGTGTGCACTTTGGGTTTTTTTAGCAACATCTTAAGCTATTGTCTGTGTGTGATATATGACCGTTCTGTTTCCTCTTGTTAAAGGCCAAGAACGTCTTATGTCCGCTGCTCTCACCGCTAACGCTAATGTGCTAATGATTTATTGACATCTTGAGGCAGTTCTCCTTGAGCTCACCCCACTCCGGTGCTCCAAAGCTGGGCCGGCCTCACCTCTGACCCCCCTGGTGCTCTGTCAAAGCTCAAATCGAAATCCACTTCTTTTCAAGCACCCAGCCATATCTTCCCGCGCTGACAAGAATCCATCAATAATGTAAAGTCTGCAGCTCAAACAACAAAAGCAAAGTGTCCCGGGGAATAAGGCTGCAGAGGACAGGGACAGAACCACTGGGGAAGGATGTTTGGGTTTCGAATGTGTCTGAGGTGTAAAAAATGTTGTCTTGAAATGTGTTTCTGTCACACAGGTCTGAGGAGCATGTGTTTTTGATGTTGAGAATCTAAATAAAACATGAAACTATACCCAGAGTTAAACAGTCTTTTGATTTCAAATGGTTGACCTTCAGAACAGAACTAAAGACAGACTTTAATATTTACAATTAAAGGTAAACCCAACAAATTCTAACATATTGTTACTATTTATTCTAGATAATAATTCATACCAAATACAATTTCATTTTAAAATCATCTGTTCTATTTTAAGATGATTTGTTGTTCTTTAATTGACAGAGAAATCCATACAGCAAATAGCAAAATGTAAAAACTTAAATTTAAAATTTGAAAATTAAGCAACTTAAAGCCACAGTAAGTATCTTATTAATTAACAAAAAAATTGACTAAATTTAAAACATGTTTTTAGAGCATGCTTGCATCTCCACAAACCTGACTCTTATTTGACCCAGAGTTGGAAAAGTTACATACTGTACCTTTAAAAACATATCAGTTTGCTTATGTAAGTGTTAAGTGTTATATTACATTTTGTTTGTTTGTTTGTGTTTTAAAGCAAATACACTTTTAATAAGCAAATTTGTCACCAATCTGAAAAAAACGTATGTCCACTGACCATAGTAAAAGCCAAAAGTTAAATCTGTCAACTGGACAAAAAGTTGTAGGAGTGAAGACGTTTCACTGCTCATCCAAGCCACTTCTTCAGTTCTGGTCAGATTGCTGGTGGATACTGCCTTATATCTCTCTGAAGGAAGGAGCTAACTACACTGAAATTCAAAACACTTATTGTTTACAGTTTCTGTATGTAGGCTAGGTCTATTGAACTACAATAAGTGTGCACTGTGCCTGAGTCATACTCAGGCAAAGTGTCTAAGACAATCCTTCCCTTGTCTAAGACAATTTTTCCCTGTTAAGGAATGGGGGCCTTAGACATCATCTCTCCCCCATCCATGACTCCATCCTCAAACCCAAAGCAAACAAAGGAAACAAAGAGAACAATAGAGCGAGCCAGGAGGCCAATAGGTGTGAAAATCACCCATTAAGAGGTGTATGAATATGTTACGTATGACTCAGGCACAGTGTGTGGTACTGTATGCCCCTAATGCGATGCTCTGTTCTTTCATGTTAAGAGAGAAAATGGTTTAAAACAGTAGGTTTGCAATAAATAGTTATTTACATAAGCCTTAAAAACAATATAAATACAGTTAAAAGTTCACTAAAATGTGTATTATATTTTATTTCTCTGTAATATTCCTGTTACTTCATTCAAGGGAAGGTAATCATATTATCAGTAATCAGCTACTAAGCCTGGGATCCTTTGTTTTAGGGATTGGTAATGCCTTCACCCACCACCTGGAGGATTTCACGCTGTTTCTCCTCATTGCATTAAATCCTGCATGAGGAAAACAACTATAAAAAATCACTCTCGTGACTGTTCTTCATATTTTCAGGTAAAGGTTACCAAATGTTGTGTGTTTGTGATCTGTACATTGTTGAGACTTTTTGTTGTTGTCCTATCATGTTGGACTGAGACTAGAGAAATGTTTATATCTGTATTTTGGAAGTTTTTGGACCTGTGGTTTTTTTGTTGTGAACTGGTGCTCCACCATCTTGTGGCCACACAAGCTAATGCTCCAATGCAAAATACTGTTCATTCATTGCATTAAATCCTGCATGAGGAAAACAACTATAAATCACTTTCATGACTGTTCTTCATATTTTCAGGAGTGCAATATTCCCCATTTCCAGGGGTACAACAAGTGCACACTTATTGTAGTTCAATAGACCTAGCTTACATACAGAAACTGTAAACAATAGGTGTTTTGAGTTTCAGTGTAGTTAGCGCCTCCCTTCAGATAGAGTGAGGCAGTGTCCACCAGTGATCTGACTAGAGCTGAGAAAGCCGCTTGGATGAGAAGCGAAACGTCTTCACTCCTACAAATTTTTGTCCAGTTTACAGATTTAACTTTTTGGCTTTTACTATGGCTCAGACCTGAACGACTGAGGGATTATATCCATTGACCATGTTGAGGAATTATTTTGAAATAAGGGAAATGTGTTTGCCATCATAACATGATCAAAGAGTGATGCAAAATTAGCTGCCATGGCAATTAACAGTTCAAAACAAAATATATCTTCTGAACTGCAAAAAGTGCCCAACATGGCACCTAAATATGTATTTCCATTCATCACTGTTGGTTTTCCACTCCAGTGTTGTAAATATGGTACTAATAAAACTAGAAGCAACTATAATCTTGCAAAACATGTCAAATGGACCACAAATTAAAGTCATATTCAGGTTTGATACATGAAGCCTGACCTTTATTTTGTGAACTCTAGGCACCAGAAATGATGTAAATGTAAACAGAACCAAGAGACCTGAACGACAGAGATGGACCATTACATATGTTACACATGTTTACAGATGTTAACACATGTTGATGTTTTACAGATGTGTGTGAGTGGATGAGAGCTTCCATTATTGCAGTCACAGCAGAGGACCCTGTGATTCTGACTCTGCTACTTTCAGTGGAGTCTATGCAAATTGAATACAATACATCTGAATGAAAAAACAAAACATGGGATTTAGTGAACTGAAATACAGCCTACGCTTTATCTAAGAAAAGATGTTGTCAATAGAAAGAAATACATAGGCCAGATATGATGGCCAATGGGCTTCACTGCTTTGAATGAAACAGTAAAATCATGTTTGGATAGTATTTCTTACGCTCCAAAAGCTCAAAAATGATGTAATAATTTATATTTCATAGAATATATTTTGAAATGGCTAAACAGGCAGTTGTGTTTTAGGTTAAGTTATTGCAACTCATATGTAACTATTATACTTCTACATCTACAGCATAAAAAGAATAGTAAGAAGGCTATCTATAATTTATATTTAATAATTGTAGATTGTATGAAATAATCACTTTTGAAATAACTGCACATTTGTCTGGACAAATCTCTTTTGCAATGGAACACCTGGACAACTGAGGGATTACACACACAACTTTCCAAAATATTTGATTCTTTTTTTTTTTTTTACATGGCTTGCTAACGCTTTCATGGCATTTTTTCCCCTGTAGATTCTGAGTCCTGATTGGTACCACTTTATAAAAACTACACCTTAATTCAACTTAATGAAGCATGAACAAAGACTTAATATATAATTAACAAATGGTTTATTAAGAATGATCCAGCCTTAAATATCTACTTCACTGAGGGGTTAGGCTTAGTAGTTGGGGTTAGGGTATTAGCCAAGTTATTAGTTAAACTATTTGTTTTTTAAAGAAGACATATTGTGCTTGTGTCTGCTATATAGTTATAATCTATGATACCTGTGGATCATTATGTTATAATTTGGGCATTTTAAATCGCAATGTTCATCTAAAATGACTTAATAAAAGAAACAAATCCACTGACTTCCCCGTTAGAAAACTGCAGTGCCCAATGGGAGCTGATGTCGGCGTAAATGTCATCACAATAGAGCACCACGCAGCCATCAGCCTCTCCTATGGAGAGCTGCAAATCACACTAGCAAGACGCAGATTTTTTTTCATTTGTACCAAATTGACTACGCAAGGCTGTCGAATCCTATGTGTATCACTGATTAAGAAAATAAACTTGGAGAACAAATTAAGTACATCAAAGTGAGAGTGTACTGGTGGAGAACAGGAGTAGATCACACTAAATATAACTTTGAGAGGGTAAATGAGAAGGGAAACAAATATAACATGGTTAAAAGCTCTGATTTTAACCATTTTACATAATAATTTTTCTGTTGCTTTAAGAATGAAGTCTTTGTTTATGCTCTGTTACGGCAATAATAAGTGTAATTACTATAAAAAGTTACCTCCTGATTGATGGCCCAGATTTTTTTAAGCCTTAGATTAAATTGTGCTTTTTGTTTTTGCACACATCACAACACCACACCAAGATGGCCGACGACAAAGCGTACAGTCACAGCGGCAAAGGTAACAATACAACCACATACTCTAGTGTACATTTAGGTAGTCTCTCGTATTAGACGGTGCCACAGACCAACGCTGCTTTTACAATGATTTCGGAGAACCCAAAAGGAGATGTTACAGTCGCAGTAGGAGAGGATCACTACGTTTACATGCACGACAGGAAAACCAGATAACGGCCTACTCCAATTTAAACGTATTTATCAAAATGCATATAAACCCGAAAGCTACGATTGAGGTGTCGTGAATCGAATCTTCCAGATATCAATAACACATCTGGAGGATACCTGCTGCATGTAATTGCGCAGTTTGATTTGCATTAGGCGCAGACGAAGAGAGGCGTTCAACTGCAAGGGGTAAAAAACAGCCAGGCAAAAATGTCTGGATGTGTACTCAGAAATTTTAGATCAGCAGCGGGACAAACTACTGCCTCTCCAATGCGAACTGACACATGTTGTTCAGTTTTGGACCGCTATATTGAAAGTGAAAGTGAAAGCAAAACGTATCACTTCAGTACTTCAATGTGTTTATTTGTGCTGCAGAGAGAAAATAACTTGTAACGCAAATCGTAGCATATCTGAAAATCAAATGATCATAGATGTTTAGCCCACCGTTCGCACCCTTTCCGTTCTTTGTCCTGCTGTAGACTGGGACAAGAGTGGCCTGGACAGGTTTTGGGACGAAAACGATTTGAAATTTGAAATCAGTTGTTTAGCGCATTCGTATTTCCCTGTGCATGTAAACGTAGCTAGTGACACAGCCCAGCGCTGCTTTTAACAATGGTTTCGGTGAACTCAAAAGGAGATATTACAGTCGCAGTAGGAGACACTGTAATTTGCCTGGAGAGAGTTGAGGCAAATTGGTTCATTTCAATAAGAAGCAGAGTGTAAAGTGGGTCAAAGCTTGAGAGGAGCACCGACAGAGAAGGGCACCCAAGGGAGAGGCCTGGCACCCATTAGCCACCAGAACACAGACAAGCTGACATTTAAAGAGTTTAGACAGATTAAAACAGCACAGCCAGAGTACAGCAGTGGGTTTGGGCTGCAAAATGAACTAAATGTTACTACAAAATGGCACTGTACCTGAATGTGAAAAAGTTAACTTGTTTATTCGAAATGGTTTGCGGTGGTCCAAAGTTATTCCTCTTACCTTGTACATTCCAAACATCCTAATTATTCACCGCAATGATTTGATAAGCGCTTTTCACAATTTCCAGAGGCTAGAGTGGAGTTTTGACGGTAAAGATAACAACAGCTAGGACCATAAAAAGTTTTATAATTAGATGCAGCGGACTTATTTTGACCTTAATAATTTGCTTGTTACATATCTGTACTGTAGTAAGACAAATTTTGCTCAAACACATGGAAGAAAAATGTAGTACACGCCCTTTAAGTCTACATTTATCAAACAGACAGCATAGTCCACTGGTTCTCTACCTGCAGGTCACGAGATAATTTCAGGGGGGTTGCCAGATCATATGGTGACAATTTCAACCCAACAAGACTCGCAACTTTCAAATGCAGTGGTACATGGGGATTCCTAATTGTTAATAATCTATGTCCTATTATAACGAAGAAAATTGTGGGCTAATTCATCATTTTGTGCGTATTTCTTTGTGTTTTGTGGTTTTGAGAATGGGAGTTGAACTGAAGGTTGACAACCACATGAGAATCTTCATATTGTGAGGTAAGTAATTGTTGTTATGTTGTTTTGGGATTTCCTACACAGAATTTGATGGTATAAGCCAAGTTAGCAATTAATCTCATCTTTGTCTGCCAAGTGAGGAGCACTGACATTTGAGAAAAGTATATGACATAAATATGCTGACTGCTAAACTAATTCAAGAATCCCATGTATTTCAGAACATGTCTGTAGAAGTCTAAACTACAGGGTTAGTAGCTTTTACACAAAATAAGACCCCGTGGAGACACAGAGGGGGCATCTGACACACATTTTGTTCTCTGCAGAGGACGTTGTATTCCATTGCAGCATGTGAATTGGCATTTGTGTCCATTCAAATTGCAATATTCCAGTACTCTTGCAGCCTTAGGGTTTATTACCCGGTTGTATAATGACTACACGATAACATCTTGCCTTAGTGAAACTTTTCTATAGCTATAGGGAATGTCTTATGACTCTTTGGTGCAGTTTTAGACGTTATAAAATCCATAAAAGAAGCAAAGAAGAGCTCCAGTCCAACTAAATTGCAGCCTCTGTCTGTACCTTTGGCTCCTTCTCCCTCTCTCCTCTTTCTCTTTCTTTCTCTCTTTCACTCCTTCCCCCGCTCTCTCTCTCCATCTACCCTCCCTCCCTTAGTCTCTCTCCCTCTTACTCTACCCCTCTACACTCTCCCTTCTTTCTCTATCCTTCTCTCTCTACACTCTCCCTTCTTTCTCTATCCTTCTCTCTCTACACTCTCCCTTCTTTCTCTATCCTTCTCTCTCTACACTCTCCCTTCTTTCTCTATCCTTCTCTCTTTCTCCTTCCCTGTCTCAGCCTCTACTCCCTTTTTGTCCCTCCTCTTTTTTTCTCACTTCCTTCTCCCCTCTCACTTTCTGCCCCCTCTCTCGTCATTTCTCTCCCTCCCTCTCTCTTGTCTGTTTCCCTCTCACTCCTTTATTCCTTCCTTCCCTCCCTCTTTCTCTCTCTTTTTCCCTCTACCCCATCTCTCTCTCCTCTTTGTCTGTTCCCCCTCATTCTTTCTCCCCCCCCTCTCTTTCTAACCCCCCTCTCTTTGTGACTCTATGATTGCTTGTGATTACAAAATTGTTCGGACACGATTCTTTACTCTGGCCTCTTCCAGGACTTTGACCATTTTCACGTCTCCGTTTGTGCTTTTAGAGTAAGGCAGTGCCGCTAAAGTTAGCCACAGAAAGGTTAGCATCACATCAATTGTTAAAGATAGGCGAACCAGCTAGCATCTCTAAAAAAGAACACACTCGCAACGAAAATGGTTTAAACTATTGCTACATCGACTTAAGAAGCACCACAGATATAGTGACTTATGTACAATACATTCAAGTGATGACTGAGAGTGTGTCTACCCTGCATTCCCATTAAAAGTGTATTTAAAGGAGCACTGCGGAACTTTTCTGGTAGAGGGTCTGCTACCTGCTTGTCTCCATCGAGATGTTAATGCTTTGCTTAAAATGTTCCAAAGGCATTAGGTGTTATTATCTCAAAAAAATACCTTGAAAAACATGTTACTGAGTGGGTTCACCTCTCCACAGAACTGACCTGTAACATTGCCTGGTTGCGTCAGTTTCTTCTTCCATACTGTGGAACATTTCATTTCATATCATTTCATTTTTGAGTGTATAATTTACTTGCAATCTAAATGATAGTTATTGCTTTCGTATAAGATGGTTTTGAAGTCCTGGAAGAGGCATAGCTTAAAAATGATGGGTTAGTTCAAGTCAGACCAGAAGGTTGCGGGATCAAATCTCGCTCATGTTACACACTGTATTGTTGTTGTGTCTGTGGGCAAGACATTCCCATCCTTCACTTCAGTACAGTGCAAAAACATGCCATGACTTAAAGAGAAAAATTCCTTAGCAAAGCAATGGAATCTTCAGCTGGTGTTTATGACTATGATGGTGAGGTTGATTCCGTATAGGCTGCATTCACATTCTACAATTTGATGTTATAATTTCATATGGGGAGCTGGGGCCTATATAACTCTATGGGAGAAGAAATATCCAAAATTCAAATTCACAAATGTGGAACCTTATCATTTTTTGTTTGGGATTGGCTCCGCAGATTTGCCATATTAATCTCATGGCTCCTTTCAACTGACAACAATCTCACCTTTGGAGTTGAATAATGGCACCACTTTCTGAAGCTTCTGTGAAAACATAATCTCACTTTAGTTTATTTATAGTGACAGAGAAGACGTTGAACTTTGTGCCAGTTTTGTTTCATGTGGATAGGCCCAGTAATTACAGAGATATTAACAGCAGTTTTAACATCACGGTTTGTTACATAATTTCCTTGTCTTGTTTTAATGCTTAAACCCACTGCTGTAGTCTTGTTTAAGCCTTATGAAGCTGTGGTGAAGATTAATCGTATGTTTTTGTATGATTATCCAGTAAAACCCAGTCAAATCACATCAGTGCAGAGTGAAAGGGGTAAGCAGCTTTGGCTAACACATGTCTGTATCCTGTTAGCTGCAGGACCGCCCCCCACGACTAAACAGCACGATCGGAGAGGAGGGGTCTCTCATATGGCTCTGAAAGGGAAGTCACGAAAGAGCTGAGCGATAAGGAAAAAAAATCATAACATTATTTTCTTAGAGCCTTCGTTATGATTTTTCTTTTACCGTGATTCATTATCTTTATAATGACTTTAAAGATGCACTACGTAACTTTTCCAGGGTCTGTCACTTGCTTGTTTCCATGGAGATGTGAATTCTCGGCCTGGAGTGTTCCACAGTATGGGATTAAATTGATCTATCCCAAAGCAGAGAAGTGACGCCACCAGGCCAAGTTACAGGTCAGATCTGTGGATGTAATTTAATGCCATTGTTTGGAACCTTCAAGACAGAGAAAAAACATCTCCATGGAGACGAGACAGAAAAGTTACATAGTGCACCTTTAAAGATACACTATACGTAAGACACTTCTTTGCCTGAAATGTTCCATATGGTATTTAATTGATCTTGTTGCCTAAGCAGAACAGCAAGTGACGTTACTAGGCCAAGTTATGGATCAGATCTGTGAAGAGGCGACCCTGCTCAGAGTAAGGTGTTCTAATATTGCTAAAAACACCTATTATTTAATACATGTAAGATAGATACATTTAATGTCATACTATAAGGGGGAGAGAGTGCGCCACCTTTTTGCCTCTATAGAGATGGTATTGTTTTGCCTGGAATGTTCCACAGTATGGCATTAAACCTGCGTATCTATCTATGAAGACAATGTATTTTAGGCAATAAAAATATGTAACTGAATAAGTGTTTTTACCATACTGTCAAACATCACAAACAGAGCAAAAACCTGTCCGTGGAGACAACCGCATCAGAAAAGCTACATAGTGCACCTTTAAACAGAAAAGCACCAGATCACCGTAGAAACTTCTCTCCAGACTGACATTGTTCGATTTTATATCCTTGTATCGCTCAGCCCTGGTTTACATCACATTAGTTTGAATACAGTACTGTTTAAATACCATCTCTGTACACAGGAGAGGGGCTTTACACAGACTGCACAGAACACTGGATGTACAGGTATAATGTTATCTACTGTGGTCTATAATGGAGCTTAAAGGCATTTCGTGTAAACCTACCCATGTCAAATCCATATGCTAATGTCCATATGCGTATACCTGAAGGCAGAGAACAGATGTGTGCACTCCAGATGGAAAGGACCGGTGTTAATAATGCATAACTAGTGATGTCCTTTAGTTACATTATACATTATATGAGAAACAGGCATGCAACGGTAAGGTCATACATTTTCTTTAGTAATCGAATCGTTACGAACCTAATTATTATTTTAAAAAGGCAAGAGAACCTTAGTGAAGATATGTAAGTATTATTATTTAAGTGTTGGTAGTAAATTTGCTTGTTCCTTTTTTGTAAAACTTGTACTAAAAGTAGTTTTGCAACCCATGAATTCTTTCCTTGAGTAAAACATTTTGGTTCACTTCCCATTATGATTGAGTGTAGTAGTAATGAAAGCTCGTGATTTTATGAGACTTTGGATGTGTTCAAAATGACTAAACTGGGACTAAACATGGATCTAAACCAGGACTAGAACAGGACCAAACCAAGTCTAAATCAGGACTCAATAAAGATAAGTGTTAAGACCTTTGAAAATTTGTTTTATACGTTATATTGTTTTATTTTTCACATTTGTATGATCTATTCTTTAGCAACACTAGATTAGTATTGTATTATTTTAAGCTTTGTCTGCACCGTCTGTCTTCACTTTTTTCATACTTGAGAATTATCGTTTTATTAACGTTTTACCACCACTTGAATAATATAATGTAAAAGTGAAATACTGACAGAGTAATACTGGTTACTCCAGCCAGTACAATTACATCACCACCACCTAAATAACACACTGTAGACAGCCACTGTTCTGTGCAGACTGAGGTTAGTCCATTCACACAAATACAGTCATTTCTACAGCAGATATTAAGACTACACACTAAACCATAGGATTTCACTATACACAGTTTACAGTCCAGCAGCTTTGACTCTCCTCAGACACAGAGGAGATGGACACGAGCTGCCGTTTTGAGTTCTCTCTTCTTTTAAGGGACACATATTGTGCATAATGGACTTTTTGGGGTTTTTAACAATTTTGTTGTTTGTTGTTGTTTTTAGTTTTCATTGTTCCTTCCCATTGCTTACAGCAGAGGAAGGTCCAGTGCCTAAGTGCCTCATTTGAAATGGAGGTGTAGTTTATAATGTGTTTTTTTTCCAAATGTAGACATAATTTAAAGTCAGAAAATGTGATGAAAATGTAATCCCAAGATGACCAAAAGCCAAAAGAATGCATAATATGTGTCCTTTAAGGGTCGTAGGGCTGTGTGCGTTTGATTGGAGAAGAGATTAGAGAGGAGGAGAGGAGGAGAGGAGGGGTCACTTCCAGAGCTGAGTGCTGAGGGTCTGTCCAGAGGCTGTCGCGGCAGACGGGTATCCCACAGACGGAGCTCCCGGCTGGGCTACACCTCCAGGAGATGGGCCTGGACCAGACACAGCCACACTGGACATCTGCTGGGTCATCTGAAACACACAGAGGCAAAACAGGTTTTCAGTAACAGTGATGAAATGACATTCATCTGATATAGCCCTTTTCCAGACTCTCAAAGCTTCACAATTTCTTGCATCAATCCTTCCATATGTAATGACAGAAGCAACGCTGCCTATGTGCACAATCTGCCCCTCTGACAGTCACTCAGACCACATTCATACTATATACAGAGCAACATGCAGTGCAGCGGGATTTGAACCACTTACCTTCAGGTATGTGGACAAGCCCTGAGCCATGTTGTCAAATGTAATACTTACTGTCATAGTACAACTATTAGTTGATGAAAAATAAGCAAAATCTAAATAAATGAAAATTAAAATTTTCATGTGGAAGAATGGAATTTATG
Source organism: Periophthalmodon schlosseri (assembly GCA_000787095.1). NCBI lineage: Eukaryota > Metazoa > Chordata > Actinopteri > Gobiiformes > Gobiidae > Periophthalmodon > Periophthalmodon schlosseri. Next base: position 26,663 of record KN474690.1, read on the forward strand.
CAACATAGTTATTACAATTTGATTTCTTTAATTGACAATATGTACACATACAGTGATGGGAAGAATACATTGAAAATGTATTTAGTTACTGAATACTAAATACTTGCATTAAAATGTATTTTGTAACGTATTCCAATACATGGGCCAATCAGAGTACTGTATTTTGAATGCTTAGAATACTTTCACGCAGAGTTGCTGTCACGATAATTACTATATTGACATGTTGGTCAATATACAAAGGCTGGAACAATATATTTTGGGGCTCAATATTTATCGTGAGTACTTTTTCTTTGCAAAAAAGGAGACATTTTTGGTTATTTTTGTTGTAATACGAAAAGATTTAAGCTGTGGAGGACTGTACAAGTCCTTTTTATGGCTAATTATTAATACATTCGGCTATTTATTTGTTGCAGCTCATGTCTTTGAATGAAAGAGTCTACTTAAAAATGGTTTACTGGAATTATTTAGCATTATTTAAATCTTAATTAGTGGCATAAAGTAGTTTCAATATTATCATTTATCGCAATACTTCACTGTAGCGATATATCGTTCTTCAAAAGCACTTTGATTTTTAGAAAAGTAACTGTATTCTGAATACCACCAAAATTAAAAAGTAACTGTACCGTAACTGTTACTCAAAATTAGTATTCTGAATACTTATTCTAGGTACATGTATTCAGTTACTTCCCAACACTATACATACAATACATTAGAAAAGGCACACGGTATTAACTGAATACATATTGTATTTTAATTTAAAAACTAGATTAAAAACTAATTAAGATGTGTTGTTTTCAGAATAAACACTGCAACTATAAGCACTGCCAGGACCTAAATGAGAAAAATGTCATTACAATACACTCCACTGCAAGGGTAACACATTACTACCTTTATCAACCTGCAGATCCAGAGTACATTTGTAGGGTCTCTTTCTCCTCCCCTCACCCCCCTCCTCCCCCTTTTACCTCTCTCTCCTCCCCCCATCACCCTGGGGCTCTAAAAGGCTCTGCTCCTGCCTCTGTCTCTAATCTATTATAGATGTCTCTCAATGCAGCAAGCTTCACTT
>JACM01058080.1:0-27194 GCA_000787095.1 Periophthalmodon schlosseri
TGCTGGGGAGGTTTGCATATGACTAAGCAGAGCATGAAGGTTGATTGTTTTAGCTCCATTTTAAAGGAAACATACTCAATACGCTGTTACGGCCCGGCTCGTGTGACCGCAACAAAGAAAAGGGGCAGACGCGTCTGAAAGGTTTTAAGCTCTTTGCTGGATCGTTTATTCAATAAGTTACAATAAATATGTGCAAATTGTGCTGAAGTGCGTTGAGGCGATCGGCTGATGGCGTGGCTAGGGGGAGGCGATAAAGTGCTAAAGTTGTGGCGATCGGCTAATGGTGTGGCCAGGTGGAGTCGAGCCAGAGGAGCAGCCCCAGGGGGTAGGAGGCGGGTCCCTTTTGTAGGCGGGTGGATGCGCTGGGCCCTAGTGCATCCGGGTCACCTCCAAAAACACACATTATTATTAATAAAAAACATGGCACCACAGGGGCCGTAACAACGCAATATTGTCTGAATTTTGTTATAGAGATTCATTTTTGTCAATATCGCCAATTCCCTATCTAGCATGTTGAATAATGAAGGGTGGAACCTACTCTAGTTTAAAAGTATTTGTGAAAGGGTATGAAAAATGACTTTAGTCCACCAGTGTGAGAAATTTACATAAGGATTGTTGAGAAATACTGTATGCAAATTCCTAGAAATGTGAGTACTTTGGATTTATATGTGAGCCATAAAAAGTGTAAATCTGTTTGCTCCTGTTTGAATATGTATAGACATCTGCTAGCCAAACGACACATGTGTACATAGTGCCAGCTAACAGACTAAGTACTGAACATACACATCTATTCTGACAATTTGTACAGATTTATGCTTTAAGGCTTCTATCAATGTTATTCTAAGCCCCGCTTTGTACAAAAAACTAAAAAGTATACATAAAAAACTAGTACTAGTTACATTTTTAAATTTTTTTTTTAGCATTTTAGATCATGTTTTTAAATAATAGTTGATTATTTAACCGTTTAAAGCTGAATTAAGTTGTTTTCACATATTCTCTGACCTCTGGCCAATCAGAGCAAGCGATGCAGTACTATGCAGTGTTATGTGCATTTAAGAGGAGCAGAGACAGCGGGAAGATTGCTTAAAATACAAATCCCAAGCTACTCAAAAAACACAAAAAATCTACTGAATTATACTAACTTAAGTATTTGTAATTACATTCCACACCGAGTCTTAAATGTGTCTTTTAAACTATAGCTGGTGCTCGTGTGAGGTTCAAATGTTATGTCTAATGAGGTTTTCTTCCATGTTGCTCAGAAGATGCAGTGACATTGACACTGTTGTGACTGTCTGCTTTTATGAACACTCAGATGGCTGAATTGACTGAGTGCATTGATTGCTTATGGGTTGCAGCCTGGGCATGTCTCCGTAAATGTTATCATGACACCAGTATGAGCTGCGAAGGCTTCCTGCAGGTGGAGATGGACTATTGATGCTGTGAATGTTGTGTTTCAGGACCACTGCTTCTACCACGGCCGTGTGAGGGGGCATCCCGACTCCTGGGTGGCTCTCAGCACATGCACGGGAGTCAGGTATGGCAACAGTACACTATATTATTGATGACAAAAATCCATACAGGATACTATAAAAAGAAAACTTACAACTTCGTAAGGTGTCCACATATACTCTCAAAAACAGAAGTTATAGATCAAATACACTGTAGTTTGTTTGTTTGTAGTACACTGTATTATTGTTGTTCTTTTACTTGACCCATGATCTACCTACAGATGAAACCAGAAGTTTACATACACTATATAAAAAGACACATATGTTTTTTTTCTCTCTGTCTGACATGAAATCAGACTAAACTTTTCCGTTTTAGGTCAATTAGGATTACCAAAATTATTTTTATTTGCTAAATGCCAGAATAATAAGAGAGGGATTTTTTAGACAGTTTTTCATTACTTTCTTCAAGTTTATATACAGTAAGATTACTATGCATTTAACAATTTGGGAAAACCTAGATGATGATGTCATGTCATGGTTTATTGACATTTATTGAGTTAATTAGCGACACACCTGCGGATGTATTTGAAGGCAGACCTGAAACACACTGCTTCTTTGTGTAACATCATAGAAAAGTTAAAAGAAATCAGCCAAGATATTAATTGTGGACTCATCCTTGGGTGCAATTTCCAGATGCCTGAAGGTGTCACGTTCATCTGTTCAAACAAGTATACTCTAGTATAATCACCATGGGAATGTCCAGCCATCATACGACTCAGGAAGGAGACGGGTTCTGTGTCCCAGAGATGAACGTGCTTGGTCCAAAATGTGCATATCAACCCAAGAACAAAAGCAAAAGACCTTGTGAAGATGGTGGCGGAAGCTGGTAAGAGTGTGTCATTATCCACAGTGAAACGAGTACTGTACCGACATGGGCTGAAAGGCCACTCTGCCAGAAAGAAGCCATTACTCCAAAATAAAAAACAAAGGCAGACAGTTTACAAATGCACACAGGGACAAAGACCTTTATTTTTTGGAGACATGTCCTGTTGTCTGACAAAACTAAAATTGAACTGTTTGGCCATAATGAGCATTGTTACATTTGGAGGAAGAAGGGGGAAACTTGCAAGCCTGACAACACCATCCCAACTGTGAAATACAAGGGGTTGCAGCATCATGTTGTGGGGTTGTTTTGCTGCAGGAGGAACTGGTGCACTTCACAAAATAGATGGCACCATGAAGAAAGAACATTATGTGGAAATACTGAAGCAACATCTCAAGACATCACCCAGGAAGTTAAAGCTTGGGCGCAAATGGGTCTTCCAAATGTACAGTGACCCGAAGTATACAGCCAAACTGGTTACAAAGTGGTTTAAGGATAACAAAGTCAGTGTTCTCAATCCTATTGCCCTGATCTCAATCCTGTTGAAAATGTATGGGTAGACCTGAAAAAGCATATGCGAGCAGTTAAACCAGTTCTGTCTGGAGGAATGGGCCAAAAATCCTGCCAACTATTGTGGAAGCTTGTGGAAGGACATCCAAAACATTACAGTTATACAGTTTACAGGCAATGGTAACAAATACTAATGAAATGTATGTAAACATTTGACTTTGAAGAAAGTCATGAAAAATTGTCTAAAAAAATCCTTCTCTCATTATTCTGGCATTTAGCACATAGAAATAATTTTGGTAATCCTAATTGATCTAAAACTGGAAAAGTTTAGTCTGATTTCATGTCTGACTGTGAGGAATATTATATTATTATATAACACATGTAAACTTCTGGTTTCATCTTTATGTATACAATTTTAACAGTTTGCATGCCACATTTGAAATCATGGAGACTGACTGATTCATGTAGAAAATGGTCCACTGACTTTCAAAACTGCACAACTGATTCTCTGCTGCTGGACCCACTTCTTCATAGTGGAATTTGACTGTAACAAGTATTTTTAAGGGATGGCTAACATTTGTATGATCCAGAATCAGAAAAAAAGTGAATGAAAGTTGTTGTTTTTTTGTTTTTTGTTTTTGTTTTTTTTTATATCTCCTATAATCTATTCACTCTCTACTGCTCTACACCTTTATACTGCATGAATCAACAGCTTAACAACTGAATTGGACTGCTTCCTCTGCCTCCATCCATTTGCCTAAAGTGTATTTAAATATTACACAAGAGACAAATTTATTTTTCAATTATACTAAAAGTACACAAAATCTAGTTAAAAGACTAGGTTTGTGTTGCATCTACTATTGCAATTCAAGTATTGCTGCAGGTCTAGGTTTTGCTATTGATCATCAGCATAATTCTGTAGAAACAACTCTGTTATGCACATTGTCCTAAGGGCCTCCATTCTCACATTTTTCTTTGTCCTCCAATTTCCAAATAATTGTGTCAAATGAACATCAATAAATGAAATCAAACAGAAAATGGTTGTGCATAGTTAGCGTGTCGTGTGTGCAGGAGGTAATACAAACAGTCATGAAGAGATGCTAATGTGGAGCCATGTCAATAAAAGCATGAAGTCAATTTCAAGCAAGACTGACTTTCCCAGTGACAAGTGCTCAGGGCCTTGTACAACAATTATTGTGTTGTCCTTGGGTTATTCACCACAGTGTTGCTAATGTGCACAATTAGCCTCCCACTCTAGTATATTTGAATGAGAAAATAGTGCACTTTTTTAAATGTCAGAAAAGGGTTAGATTTGATGGGTTGGAGCCAAGAATATTGACAGAGTAGGAGTAAATTTGAAAGAAAGTGCTTAAGAGGCTAACTAACTAACTAAATAAATAAACAACTAAATCTTTAGAAGCTAGGTTTCAGCTTTATAGACAATGAGTATCATTGCAAGATAAGCTAACTGTGGCCACCGGGTGAGAGCAAAACATCCAACAGTTTTGTTTTTGCCATTGAACATCTAGAAGTTCTAATTTAGCTCTAGTCCAGACAGGGCAAAGGGTGCAAGACTCCACTTCTGCTTGATTAAGTGACGGAGCATGCTGAAAAGCATAGATTTTTAGATTCATGTTTTTGAAATGAAAAATATTTGAGCTTCAAAGAGCAAAAATCTTGTGTTTATGTTTTGCTGTTTATTGGAAAATAATTTTGCAGCTAGAAGTCTGAAAGAGCCTGTTTCATGTTCATTTCAGTACAATTGATTGAGTTTGACTCCAGTAGGAAGTAATTTGTGAAACAGATCAAAAGAGAGTAGCTTGCATTTCATTTTGAGAACGCGAATATCCTGTTTTGTTTTGTTCTCATTAACCCAGAGTAGAGTTGGTTTGGCCAGAAATCCATTTACATTAATTTGACACCATCTTGCAATTATTCAATTACAGGTGTTTTTATTGCCACAAAATACCTTGAAAAACACGCATTCTAACTGTGAGCGGTCTTGCCTCTCCACAGATCTGACCTGTAACTTGGCCTGGTGGCGCCACCTGCTTGTGTCTATGTAGATAAATAAGTTAAATGCCATACTGTGGAACATTCCACACTAAGAAGGGATTTATACTGTGACTCTTATCCTCTGTAAAATCTAACATTTTGATTCAAATAGTGTTGCACAGTAAAACTCAAGGGATGCGAGTGCTAAAATGTTTATGAGTTGGATGTAATAACTGAGATATCAAGTGTGCTCAGCAGGGCTCCAGCAGCACTTAATCTGAAATGAGAACTCCTGTGTGATAAGTGTGTGTGTGTGTGTGTGTGTCTGTGTGGACTAGTTTTTATCAAATTTATACACTCACTTTATGGGGCCCTGCCTCCCATATGGGGACAAAAATCAGGTTCCCATAACGTAAATCTGTTATTAGATCAAAAACATGATTTAAAGTTCATATGAAAAAATGTAATAAGTTAAGGTCAGGGTTTAGGTTAAGGTTACGCAAGTAGTGATTGTGGTTATGGTCTCCTGGAAATAAATGTAAGTCAGTGTAATGTCTCCAAAAAGCCTGGAAACCCAACATGTGTGTGCGTGTGTGCAGTAGGGGGTTGTATGACAGGCTCTGTCCGTGGTGCTGATCTGGACCTCAGCCATGTGCACAGACACAGTGTTGACAGCAAATCAGAGGAAACACAGAGGAGAGACAGAGAGGCGGGAAAGCCTGTCACTACGAGACCTGTCCAAACCAATGTTAACTGGAGTTCAGTGAGACATTTGCAAGAGGCAAAACCAGGGGATTGTAAGCAATGACTGAGGAACATTTTAAACCACAAATTTATAATCATTTGTATTCCTGTCCACCAAGTAAACTTTATAATAGCATTTTCCCAGTTTATTTACACTACGAGTACATATAAATGAATACTTACTATTAACATTAATTGCTGAAACATTGGAGAAAGAATGGGACATTGCCTTTTACTAATAAATGGATGAAATAGCCCACACCTGGGCACCTGCTTTGAGCTTGTTAATACCACAGTGTATTCACACAGAAATCTTTTGACTGTATTTAATGCCATGTTAGCAGCAGCTGTTGTTGTCCGTGCACATATGTCCCTCCTTATGGTCAGCTTTTGTGGCCAGTGCACCACCATCGCTCTGATGTGTTATTATATCTCAACTGTCAGTGGACACATGTGCAACAATATAACAATAATCTAATATAACATCGAACCAACATTTCAGTGCTTTTTTGTTCAGTGCTGCAAATACAAACTGATGCTACCTACTCCTACCCTCCCATTCCTTCTGTTGGTCAGCGTCCGTCATTTCTCTGAGTGAGTGACAGGCGGATTTAACAAATCACAGTGTGGTGTGAACTCATAGAAAAAACAGAGCTCTTTAGTTAGACAATATCAAAATACGTACATTAATTATATCGTCAAATTGTTACCAAATGGTGACTTTCTTTTTACCATACTATATATCATTTGTAATTGCAAGAAAAGTTAAAGCCAGAAAATAACTCTCATTCATTGTGTTGTATGAGAAATTCTACAAAAATGTAAAAGGTAAAATAGTTGTGCGAACACTTGCTCATCAAAGCTTGTGGGAGTCATTCTTGCTCAAGGCCAGAGTAGAGATAGAATTCATGAAGTTGTCCTGGGCTCAACTGCTTTCAAATATGATAGGCTCCAACACCGCTCTGAATTCATATGTGTGCCTGTTGTGGGTTTGCAGGGGCCTGATATCCTTGAACTCCAGTCACAACTTCTACCTGGAACCTGTGAGCGGCGAGGACCACTCCCTGTTCAGCACTGACCAGCTTTCCATCACCCGTGGCAACTGCGGACATGGACACGCCCACAGCACGCTACTGTCCAATCAGATATCCTCTTTTCACTCCAGGGTAAGCCAACACTCACTCGCAGTAATTGGATTCTTTTTCCTAATGACAGGTTACTTTAGAAAAGTAAGGGGAACAAAGAAAGGTATATAAAAGTACTCAATAAAAGAGAAATGGTGAGAAAGTATTGACAGCAGTGTGGGGCAAACCCTTTCTTCCAGCAACTTAATAATCAGTTGTCTGTGTAATCCCTCAGTCCTCAGGTATGATCCATAGCAAAAGAAAAATTCAATTCTGTCAACTGAACAAAAGTTTTAAACTTTTGTCCAGTTGACAGAATTGATTTTTTCTTTTGCTGTTAATAATCAGTTGTATGGCTGTGCCAAAAATCAAAATATCAATAGATCACAATCTAAACTTTGGTTGACCTCAACAATAAGGTAAGCACATTTTATTCGACAGGTCTACAGCCAATCCTGTGGCAGTAAGCATGCATGGTAATAAAGAGGAGTCACAGCTTTCTTGTTTAGGTGAAAGCACTGAGTCAGGGCCACGACACGTCTCTTTATGTCTCCTTACGTGTCTTCTGTACTTAAGTTTTCACTTAAATCTGCACAATCTGACTAAAAATCCAGTGCCTCCTTCCCTCCTGACTCTGTCCGCAGTTTCGTCTGCCCTCGCTCGCCCTCCCTCTCTCTGATCCAGCCACAGCTTCTCACCTTTTCTCCTCTTTTTCTCTCCTCTGGTGCTTCTTATCATTATAATCCAAGTTACGAATATTAAACATCTATTTTCTCACCATTTATGAATAATGCCATTTAAGTATTACAGTGTTAGATTACTCGTTACTGGTAAAAGTAATGCCGTTACTAACTAATGACTCTTCCCTGTTATAGTTACTGTCAGTGTAACGGGGCTCGTTATTTTACTGTGAGTCTCAGCAGGTGACAGATCAGACTCAACTCTCGTCTCATTCAGAGGAGCTGCAAAGTTTCTCCTTTGTTTTGGGAAGTAAACAAGACCGAGACGAGGGATTAGAGACAGTGACTGGCTAAACCTGACTGTGAAGGTGACCAATCAGAAGCAGCGCTAGGTGGGCGTAAAGAGTTCCCTCATTGGTTTAGTGTTGGCACGCAGTCAAATACTTGCTGTTTTCAGCACACACTTGTGGATTTTATCGCTATACATCGTTATTTGGTGAGTCTTTGTGATGGGAATATAAACAGATGGCTACAGCAGGAGTGACATGTACGTCTGCAGTTTACAGATTGCTAAAAAGACGTCAGTGACGCGATAGTGGACACAGCCCTCTGTTCACGCTACTTATCATAAGTGCAGCTAATTTAATATCTGTTTGGTGGTTCACCTCTGGTTTTACACGTGTATCAGTGCTGTCATGTGCACATCTTTGTAATCTTCTGATATCTGTGTGTTTGGTAAATGCTGTTTGGCCACAGTCTGGTGCATAAAGGGCCCAGTAGTTTGCTCTGTGTTGTTATGACTATACAGTTGTGAGTCAGTTTTGGGGAGTTTGAGCTCTGTGAATGAAAATAGCTTATAACGCTGGCTCTGGGTGCATTTGGTGATTTGCAGGACAAATAAGGCTGAATATAGATAATTTTTACTTGTAAAAACTGCTGGGGAGTATATTTTTTTGCAACTAAAGAGTTACTTTATCTGGTAATTGGTTACTTTCATCACACAGTAACACAGTTACTAATGGGTAACTTTAAATAATTACTTTTTTGAAGGATCTTGCCCAACACTGTTTATGAGTGAAACTTAAGACCTAATTTAACACACGGACTTCGTAGGTGTTTCTACCAGTAGTGGCAACGTGTGTATGCTTTTAGGCTTAATATATTGTACAAACTCATTTCACACTTTAAATGTGTATTTCTCTGGAATTATTGATTTAAGATTTAAAGCTTTATTGTCATATGCACGGCAAAAAACACATTTCCCTGTACAATGAAATTCTTACTTTGCTGTCCACACTGGATGCCACAAAATATATATAAAAATTGATTTTTTTATTGGTCCTATCAAGAAAAAAAAACAAACTGTAGTGATCCTCACACTCTGCTCTTTATATGCCTGAAGTTCACCTGTCTATGCTTTCAATAAGATGGAAAATCCAAATCGATCAATATGGGGAAAAATTTGTGTTTCCTTTTTTGTCCTATATCGCCCAGGCCTAATCAGTTTTTTTCCTCTTGCCTAAATGTTGTGTATCTCATGTGAATCGTGACTCCAGCAGCTTCAGGAATTTGGCTGAAAACTCCTGAGCCCTGTATTGCAGGGCTCTTTCATTCTCCTTATGTACTGTGTGGCTATATTAGTATTACATTGTTTTTAATAATTCTGCCATCAATCATTTCTTTCCCAAGCCTAGCGTATATAGAGTAATTTTTAAACTTGAGCCTTTTTCTGTCCTAAAATCCAATGACAGTCACTCCAGCAGAGGAGATTCTTTTAGTCATATGCAAACCCAGTACTGAAATGCTGGAGGTGCCATTTTGGGCCATAAAACGCAGCGGCTGCAGTGGAAATGACTGAATTATGGTGCGACAGGCCTCTGGAGCAGGTTTCCATCTGACTACACACTGAGAGTAGTTTGCACACACTCAGTTGGCTCACAGCAGGAGTTTATAAGACTCATTTCATACTTTTGTTTCACTTACATTTGAAATATATTTTTCCATTTGGAGCCACTGCACAGATGTCAGAACTACTTACAGTCAAGAACAAGTTTAAGTCATGACCAAGAAGGGAAAGGAAGTGAATTTAAACCAGTTAATGTCTGAGATGACGCCACAATGAGAAATGTGGCAGAATTCTATATCAAAACAGATAAGAGATAAGAGAAAACCATTATAGTTCAAGCACATGAGATATAATATGATAACATGTTCTACATCCAAACGGGCGTGAAAAGTTCCTGCCATCTAGACACATTACCTGCTGTAGTGTTAAACCTAGAGAATTATTATTATCCCAAAAGGAGCTGGCTTAATGTAATCTTTAATTTCCTAATGGGTTACGTTTGATCATATTGATAGCATGCAAGAAATTGGAAGTTTCTAGGCTAATTTATAAATTCAGATGCAGTGAATGGCCATGCTAATATTAGTTTAGTTAACTTCTTTCTTGAGATATTCTGCCAAATGCTGTCACAAAATCACTAGTCATCTTAATTGTTTTTTGCCAACTAATTAATAACTAACTGATTTGTTTACAATTTTATGTTTTTATATTTTGTTTAGCAACTAGAGCCAACATGGCTGCAGCTGGTGTTTTTGTCACATTTCAATTGTGATCCTTAGTAGTAGGTGTAATCTGAATGTGTTTTCTTGACACAAATGCCCCCCTTGTGCTAATCGGCCTCGTGCTACTATAGATGTGAACACTTTAAACCAGGGCTGTAGTGCTTAGGAGACCTTGCAGGTGCACATAGTAAGGCCACATGGCTCTACACCTGCAGAGCACTCATTATAAATCACATGAACGGCATGTGCGTGCACCGCATTCATCACCACAAAGCCCGACTTCTGTACGTGCAGGAATAGACTCTGTTTGTGTGTTAGTAGGGCATGAGAGCTAAGGTCACATGATCAGAATTAACTGGAAATGTTAATGTCTACTGGTAATGGGCTTATTTTTAACTACAGTAATTTTCAATATTTATTTAAGCAAAAAATATGGTGTATACTTAAATTAGTTTATGATATCAGCATTAATTACTGGCTAATTCCTCTTCTACTGCACTCACGGATGCTTCATTTTAGTAATAAATAACTGTAAGTAAAATGAACATTTTCTTAAAAGCTCAGTCGAATCCAAGAAAGAGAACATTTAGTCAATATAATTGCCATTTTTTTCTGTTTTTTTGGAGTTTCCAATTTTAATGTTGATTTTTTTCTGGGTCGGGCTCCCATTGGCCCCATGAAAATCAAAGTTTGAGGTGGCGCTACTGTGTCGTCTTTCATAATTTTTTCTTGAGGTCTTCGCTCAAAATTAGCATCGAGTTCTAATTTTTGATACCGGTTACTGACATGTCGGGTCTTGTTTACTACTTGACTTTTGCCATTTTCCAGGCTCCAGACAAGGCTTTAATTACTCCCTCGCCGGGACGTTGTCCCAGGCTTGGGCCTAATAATAATAATAATAATAATAATAACAACTCACAGTTGGTACATCAAGCACTGTTACTAAGGGACTACTCTGAACATCCAGTTGAACTCAAGTACTACTGGAAAACATTTCCTATCTATAAAATCACGCACACAGAAAAGTCAGCCATTATAAATTCGGACTTTTATTCAAAACAAGTCTATCGAAATGCCTCTCCATGAAAAACAAACACTCAACTCGCGAATAAATCGATCTGAACTGTAATTTGAAGCGAGCAGGAGAGCGACAGCTTTATTACACACAGTCTTCATTCCCCTGCGAGACTTTGAAGATGGTGGTGCCACTGAGGAGCTATACTCAGTTCATGGCCAGTTCTCGGGGTCAGAGTTCACCATAATAAAGCCCCCTGCCTCTCAGTATTAGCGCTCAGGGGTTGACTCATTTCATTTAAGAGCCATGGGGGTCACATGGAGCAGGGAGAAGATGACACGAGTCTTCAGATGGCACAGCTTCATATGAGGGCAGAAAAACTCATTACAACATCACTACACATCTCTGGGGGAAAGCCATAGCTCTCATAGCATTGAGTCTGAATGAGGCTAGGCCATTGCAGTGGAATGTAACCTACGGCTGCTGCGAGGTGCTATCCATGGGTTTCAGAATGATGAGAAAGGAGGACTATTGCCATATTGATTGACAATTTAAACCAAACTATTATATCTTTAGAATTGTGAAAAGTCCTCAGAATGGCAGCTATAACCAGAAGCTGAAACCCATTAATATTGGGAGGCTGATTACGTGTCTGTGTACAAGTTCAGGATCTGTTTGAATTTCATCAAACAACTATTATATTTGACTCTTGGTACAAAGATGTTTTGGACATTTGAATGGACAGGTTTGGGCTCCCTTACCACATCAAAATTAATACTTAACTAATACTTAATCCAGATACAAAACCTGCACTACACCAGTACTAAACCAGGTCTAGAATAGGGCCAAACCAAGTCTACATCATGATTAAGCTTGGAGGCGGATAATAATAAAAAATAAATAAAATAAGCAAATATCAAAAGTGTCCTAAATCAAAACACTATTCACCACATTCAATATTGAAAGAAATTGAAATTAGAATTAGTTTAATTTTAAATGTGTAAATGAAACTCAAGAGTACAAGAGTACAAGCAACTGTATTTCCTACCTCTTGCCATCTGCCAATTGCTGGCAACCAATCACAACCGTCTAAATAACAAACTATCAAGCCATTCACATACTGTACATATATTCTTTCTCTGTGAACTGTCAACCTCCTCAACCTCTCCATATTCACTAGAGCGGAATCCATCATACTTTGCATCACTGACTTTTTTATTATATAGCCTGTATGTATATGGTCTGAAAATTACCACTGTTGGCTATAGGACAGACATTCATGAACATTTTTGCCATATACACACAAGCTGAATATGACTGATATAAAAATACCATACATCTATTCACATTATATCTATTCATGCTGGTTGATATATAACTTCACATACTAAGTTCTTATTGAAAGTCAGGAAAAATACTTGCAAGTCTATGTTCTATTTCATTCCTTCTGACCTCCAGAGGGCGGTGCTTTGCACCTGGATATCTACATGTGTGCATAGCACGTAGGTCGAGAATAAATGGACCTGGATGACGTCAGAAAATCCATATATACCTGACACACCCATTACACTTTTCTTTCTACATTTGGAGTCTCACATATTTGAGCTGCAGCCTGTGTCCTCTGGAGGCTGCGAGACAATAAATTTAGTTGGAAAAACACTTTTGTCGTTTACCATCGCCTACAGTGAGTATATTTTGCTATGGCCAACGTTAAATATAGCTTGTCGTACCCTGCGTGTTCAACAGCTACTATTCGCAGGCTAGCCTTGAATATTCTGGGCAATCTATAATAGCTCTGGGGCTTCTGTACTTGCACCCATTACAGATTTGCCTCAACAGTCTGGGCCTGCATCCACAGCTGCACCTGTGCAGCTCTCCCGTCATTGCCCTCAGCATCTCCTTCCACAGGGGAACAGAGAGTTCCTATGCTACGGCGTTCCTCTGGGCTCTCTTTCCTGTCATTGAGAAGTAGTAATCACAGACATGTCACTTACAGGCTGGGGAGCTGTTTGGAACCACAGGATGGTCACGGGTGTCTGGAGCCCTCAGGAGAGGCTTCAACACATAAACATGCTGGAGCTGCGGGCTGTTTGGCTAGCACCCAAGTTCTTCCTTCCTGCACTCCAGGGGAGGCATGTTCTTGTTCAATCAGACAACACATCAACAGTGTATCATGTAAATCATTGAGGCACAAGATCCATTCACTCACTGGAATAAGCTCGGGAGCTGTCAGGGCACTCCATCTGCCGGGCATGCAGAACTGTGCTGCAGACTTTATCTCAAGGCAGGAGCCACAACCAAATGAGTGGAGATTAACCCCTGTGGTGGTTCAGGAAATCTGGAAGAAGTACGGTGTGGCGGAGGCAGACCTGTTTGCTTCGACCGCGACAACTCATTGTTGACTGTGGTTTTCCCTCTCAGAACTGAACAGTCCGTTTGGACGGGGCACACTAGCACACCCGTGGCTGGAGTGCCTCCTATATGCTTTTCCTCCTTTCCAACTCCTGCTGCTAACACTGCACAGGAGCAATCACAGAGTGTTGTTAGTGGGTCCTTATTGGCCAATGAGAATATGGTTCCCTATGCTCCTGAAGCTCCTCAACAGGAGAAGGATCTCTTACCGCAGCTGGGATGGAGCATCTGGCATCCTCACCCAGAGTGCCTTCACCTGTACCTGTAGCCACGGAAGGGCCGAACTCCATACAAGCCTGAACGCTCACTGCCTCTACAAGAGCGTTGCATGACAATAGATGAATACTACTTGTTGGTTGGTGTGGGACCCACAGTATGGACCCGGAGCACTGTTCAGTGCCAGTACTACTGAACTAGCTTCAGACAGTGTTTGAGAAGGGTCTCTCTGTTTCAACTGTTAAAGTGTACGTTGCTGCCATTTCAGCCCACGATCTCCTATGCAAAGCTGGTTGGGGTGCTTCATGCCTTGTCAGTTGCTTGAAATTGTTTTCACTGGAATTCTGATGGGTCTGGTGTCACCTTGTGGCCTAACCCATCTAACCCAAGATGGGTTAGCTACTTTTCATATGAATCAGTCACTTTCTTTGGCTGTGTTCACCCCACAGTCTGAGGTCGGGGGCTCCAGTGCCAGTTCTTTGTGCCCTGATTTTGGGGACTTGATGCGACTGCTAGTCTTTGCAGGACAGATTATCTATTTTTATGTTATGGGGTCACAGAAAAGGTTGTGCTGTCTCTAAACAGCGGCATATTGGGTTGTGGACACTATTCTAAAGGCATATGAATCCAGGGGCCTCCCAAAGTTACTTGCCACTCCACCAGGGGCGTTTCCACCTCTTGGGCGGCACTGAGGGGTGTGCCACTGAATAACATCTGTGCTGCAGCTACGTGGGCTACCTCCTGTACCTTTGCTAGCTTCTACAGAGTGAATGTGGCTGCACCTCATCCAGTAGCTTCAGTTGTCTTGTCTGCTTCTACTTGTCCGCCCTCTGGCAGTCAGAAGGAATGAACGTGTGCTTCATAGAACTAAGGTTCTATGAAGGTTCTTCATAGAACTAAGGTTCTATGAAACACGCATTCGCGATGACCACCAGAATTTCCTGTCACTCTGAGTTATTGTAAGTGCATTTCTAAAGAAAAGTCTAACTAGTGTGTCAGGTATATATGGATTTTCTGATGGCACCCAGGTCGTGTCCACAACGTTTTATTCTTGACCTATGTGCTGCGCATACATGTAGATATCCAGGTGCAAAGCATCCAGAATTCATAGAACCATAGTGACATGCGTAACTCTTGTTCTACTTGTCCAACTTGTCAAATACTTATACCACCACTTTTCTTAGCCTTTCAAGTGTTCATTTGCTCTGTGATAGATGCAGTGTTTCTAGTCAGAACCTTAATGGCATCAGGAGCCAAGCCAGTCTGCCAGCACAGGGGCTATTACCGGAATAATTACAACATTGTTTGGAGTTAATAGAAAGTTAAGAGATCATTTTCAGAGCACTGCTGCTTATCGTGTTAATACTTGGGGATATCTTGTTTTTCAAACTGCTTTTTAAAATCTTTTCGCAGGTAAAGAGGAACACCTGGGGGACCACCAAGTACATGGAACTGTACATAGTGGCAGACAATACGCTGGTAAAAATACATCTTTTCTAATATAATTTTCAATATATTCAAAATACATCTTTTCTAATATAATTTTCAATATATTCGCAAATCAGATCATTCACTTATTGGTGTTTCTAGGCAGATGTCAAAATGTAAATAATTAAATGTAGGTATTAAAGGAGCACTATGTATTACTATGTGGGGGTCTGCCACTGTGGAAATGTTATTTTAATTGCCTAATATTAATACCACAGTATGGTATTAAAGTTATGTAACATGCATTTATTCAATTATGAGCGTTTATATTGCTCAAAAATACCCTCTTACAGTGAGCGGTGTTGCCTCTCCACATCTGACCTGAAACTTGACCTGGTGCCATCTACTGCTTGTCTCTGTGGAGAAAGATATGTTTAATGCCATACTGTGGAACATTTCAGGCAAAGCAACAAAATCTCCATGGAGACAAGCTGGTGGCATAGCGGGCCCTCCACCAGAAAAGTTACATAGTGCACCTTTAAAAATTAATATAAAACACTATATGCATTTTTATGAAGCTGGTGAACAATGGCCTCTAAAAATGATCAGTTGTAAAAAGCAGTTTACAGTAGCACATTGTGATTGCTACTTGGGGCATACAACAGAATGGGTGATTTGATTGGTACTTGTGTTTTACGTTGGCAGCCGCACATCATCTAAAAGGAACCACTTAACTTGTGCCCAAAATTTTAACTGTGCACTTAAGTAAGCTCTTGGTTTTTGAGGCTGATTGCTGGGATACATTTTTGAAAGAAAGCAAAATTGTGCAGCTGAATAATCTGTTTGTTTCTAATTTGTTTTGGACAAGTAGTGTGCATGTGGCATTTTTAAGGCATGACTTCAAAATTGCGAATTCTACCATCTCCTTCAACAAAATAATCAATAAACAAGTATCTTTTTTCAATTGAATTTTAAGTTGTTCTTTTGAATTTGAAGCAGTTTGAGTATTGTGTATCTAAAGTGGGCTCTCACAACAATATGCATTAGCCTGCTTGTCCACCATGGACATTACTGACCCTATATTTGAAACCTCATGTACAGTACACCCATCTTCACTGACGTCTACCTGTCATGCATCATTAGGCATTGGACTGAAATAAACCACATCTCCATCACCAGCATAAATGCCATGGTAACAGTCCATAGTAACCATAAAGAACGGCTTTATGTAATTGGTGTAATTGCATTGATGGACTAAAGACAGAATGGGGTTATGGGTAATTCATTTTCTGTAGAAAAAAACTTTGAAAAGATTTTACTTGTCTGTTTATCACTAATGCCTTTCTCTCTCCTTTCACAGTTTAAGCGTCAGAATAAGGACTACGAGAAAACCAAGACCAGGATAATGGAAATTGCCAATTACGTGGATAAGGTGAGGCTGATGGTTTCACCGCCACTGCAAATGGCCAAAGTCAACAAGATAATGGGCAATGCCGGGCGGGATCACACGTCTCAATGCGGTCCATTACTGATCTCCTCTGCTTTGTGTTTCAAACAAGTGATTAGTGCCTGAGACTGGGGCTGGCAAACTCCCCCGCGCGATACAAGAGTGAAACACCAAGGATAATTGGAATTCTCTCTTTCTATAGCTTTCAATACAGTTTTCTAGGTCATTTAGGACTCTGATTGGACTTCTGTGAAAGCTTAGATACCAACAGCCCAAAATAATTTGATATTTTCAAAATGTTATGTTGCTTAATTAAACAAAATAAACTGAAATAAATGTCTCTTGCTAGGTCTACTTTATTATAAATAAATCCAAATACATGTGTTTCCTGCCCAGTTCTATAGAGCCCTGAACATCCGTGTGCCTCTGATCGGGCTGGAGGTGTGGACAGACAGAGACCAGTGCATCGTGAATGAGGAGCCCAACGCCACACTGTGGTCTTTCCTCCAGTGGAGACAGAAGCTCAAGTCCCGCAAGAAACACGACAACGCACAACTGCTCACGTAAGAACAGCTTGTTCTACATGCTCATCATGCACACCATGAGTCTGCTATGGCTCCTAAACTAGCTTTAGCACTGTGTTGGTATGAATCATTTGGAATGTAATGACAACAATGCCCTTGTGCTATGAGACTTTGTTTAGCTTATTTTTCATACAATATTCTTCTCCAGGAGAACATAAATCCCTTTCACACAGGCTTTTATCCTGAGGAGTAAATATCCCTGTGGCAGGTGTGACCTTGGTCTCACTTCAAAGAAGTCCTTCTCAAAAGGGCTGTTTAGACAGTACCATTAGATATTTGCATCTTGTTTTCTTCAAAGTGTGCATTAGGACATTTGTTTTAAGTTATCTTTTGTACAGTTTTTTTGTGTTACTCTGATGTGTTTTAACATAAGAAAGATTTCTGTCCTGTGGTGAGTTGCTGCATTATTACAAGCCATATAGACCCAGTATCTGCTTTTGTTAAAAAAGGTTACGTGGGATTTTAGAGAAAGCATTACAAGGACAGTTTTAGAAGCATCTGAAAATGGTTTCCTTTTCATAATATTCTGTAGAGTTTGATATTCGAGGTATCTAAACAGGGCTATACCAGTTACCAGACAACGCATATGCAGAAACTGCTAAATCTGTCAGAAGTAGTACTATTTTATTTAAATGTTACTTTTACTTTTGTTTATTTCTGCCAATTTTCTAAAAATGTCAATTTCCATAACACACCCACTCAAATCCTATTCAGGGAATTAAGGAAATATTGATTAGTTGGCATAATTGTGCTTGGAGAAACCCAAGTGTCCACCCACCTGATGAATTCCTCCTTTTATAGTTATTAGTGAGTTTGACATGATCAGAACATTTATACCTTTACATACTCCTGCTGCTACACCGTTTGGCCCAGGTTGTGACTCCCAATTACAGATCTCCCCTGAGATGCACAATCCCCTGAAATAATTATCCTGAATCTTTACACAGAGATGTTACTGAGCTAAAGATGCACTTTTAGCTAGTCCTAATTGGGCCCAGCACAGCTGGACTCCAGTGCACACAGGCATCCAGGCAGTCAATTTGTGGCCCCTGATGTTCTCTAATTATCCTCACTAATATCAATTGGCCTGGATAATTTAACATGCATAAAAACAGATATGATTTGGTGACAGGGGATCCAGTGCCCTCCTCTAACCTAGGCACCCTTGAAAAATAATGCAAACTAAAATGACAGATTTTTATTATGATCATTATTTTGCTCAGAAATGTATCATTTATCAGATGAAAAAAAGTGTACATGTTACAGAGAGCAACAGAAATTCAATATCAGGCCATAATTACGAGTTTTGAGTAAAGTCAGGAGAACTATTCACAGAACGTTATCTAAATCACGTATTTTTATTTTTCTTAGGTATAACTTTGTAACGTTAAAAATAAAATGCAATTATTTGTTTTTTAGTGGGGTGATCTTCAAAGGTACGACTATCGGCATGGCACCGCTGGAGGGAATGTGCAGCCTGGAAAACTCCGGAGGCATCAATGTGGTACGTGGACCATCTATCACTTCTACTGCCAAATCAATTCGCAGGCAAAGTCTCCAAAGGACTTTTCTGCAGCCTGTCCTCTGTGACGCGCTGATGGAGCCTCTGATTTAGGCCTGAAAGTAGCTCCAACAGCCAATTCCAACTGGCTGAATTTAAAGTTTATGCTTCTAAAGTGCATATATGTGTAAGGGGAAATGCACTGCGTTATAAGACATTGCAAAGATAGATGCTAAACAGGCAAAAAAAATGCCAGTTGAAGTTTTAACAGTAGGTGAGAATGAGATTTGAATGCTACATGTAGAGAGATGTGATTTTACTAAACCAATTAAAGGATCAAATTCTGCAATTGCTTAGGTGCACCACTTCTGGTGGTGAGTCCACTGTCTGCTTGTCTCCTTGGTGATCTTATTGCTTTGCCTTTAATTTTCCACACTAAACTCAACTGTTTCCATGGAGACAAGCAGATGACACCACCAGGCCAAGTTACAGATCAGATCTTTGGAGAAGCAAGCCCGCTCACAGTAAAATTGCATGGTCTTCAAGCTACTTTTGAGGAGAAGGAGAAGCATGTAGACCACAAACACATGTCGTTATATTGCCAAAACCATTGCACATACCCAACTCTTCTTTATAAATTCCCCAACACTTTCCCTTTTCTTATACTCCTTAACAATTACACAAACTAACTGTTTGGCTCTATAGTCTAACTTTAGTGAAACATCTTTTGGGGCAGGAGCTTATCAGGAGAACGATGTTGCGGTACTTGAATGAAAGCGTGCTGGCTCTTATCTGCGGTGCACAGCGTTTGAAGTGTATGAATGATGTCAAATGGGTGTTTAAAGGTGAGGCAGAGGAGAGCAGCTGGCTCCGTCACCCCACTACAGTACGTACGGCTCTGCTTTGATCCACGGAGAGCTGTCAGTCACTCACACCGCTGAATTATGCATGTGCGCTGCAAATATCTGAAGTGCCTCCAAAATCTTCAAATGTGTGCAGGGATGTGGGCTGTACAGAGAGAGGCAGCAGTTAAAATTAAAGGTGATGTGTTTAAGCTGTGAATGGAAATGAATGGGAGTTCTTGAGGTTTGAGGTATTCTTGGTTTAATCCCTCTTAAATCTCGGTTGAATCCACCAGATTTTGCCTTGTTTCATTCATTTGATTTCTCCTTGAGTGGAGCCTTGTTCTAGGTTTTGGTAGTTATTCTGGTGGTAGTTGTTACTTGATTCCAGAATTTCAGATAGGGTTTAGTTCTGTTTTTTAGTGCCATACATCAGATTTAATTTTTTATATATATTATATTTTAAACAGCTTTGTGTTAGTCCCATCTTTTGGCTTGGTTAAGAAGACAAGCCCTCCTCCAGAGTCAGGTTTGTGTAGGTGCAAGCCCACTCACAGTAAGGACGTATGTTTTAAGCTCAATTTAAACATCCTTAATAATAAATGCATGCTTTTATTTTTGCCTAAAAAGTTCCGCAGTAGGACTTTGAATTCTGATTTGGTCTTGACTTTCATCACTGTATTACAGAGTTCTCCCTTGTGGTGTAGCTGTAGCAGCAGGAGAGGAGGGGTTAAACCACAGACGCTTTAGATTCAGGGGGCCTTCTCTGTCCATAGCCGCGCTCACTATCAGGAGCTAATCAGGCCTGGATAAACTATCGATCTTTGTGGTCACCTCCATCCGCACCTGTCCTGCTCTCACAGCCTCCAGACCACTCTATACTCTCTACAATACTGCAACTCGGCTATGGCTGACTTATATCTTCTTATCTGTGTGAGTCTAGATTATAATAACTGTTTTGTTCTGAATGTCAACATAAGATTATATTTTAAAAGTCAGTACTATTTGGAGAGATGGAAAATAGAAAGCTGCAGAAATGCCAAAATAAACATTACGCTTAAAATGGCAAGGAAATACGGTTGCATAAATAAACTAAACTAAACTAAAAACAGATTTCTATCAGGGCTCTGGTATTATCTCGCTACAAAAGAGATGTTGGTAAACACAAGCTCCACAGTTTCCTAGTTCTCCCTTTCCTTACATTTTCCAGAACAGCTTTTTTCCTTTTTCATTGCAGTCTTGTTTTTGTTTGTTTTTTTAATCTTATTACAAATGCAACCAAGACCCCTTCGATTTACATGTAGTCAAGTCAAGCCACATAAGTTTAAATGAGTTTAAAAACAATACAGTCTTTTATGTCACCATGGCATATATTAGAATTATTTAACCTCATACTGACCTGTTGTAGCTGTGTTGGAGTTAGTCATTTCATGAATAAAGATCTTTAATGTTTTAGACAATGTGTGGAGACAAGACCCAATAGTACCTTTGCATAAAGATATATTTTGCATAGCTATAATAATGGCTTTTAGTTTAGCACTTGAAGACATCCTGAATAGATCCTAGACCAGAATATATTGCACTGGATTAGCCTCTTTTCATACACAGTGCAGTGCAGCCGACATAACCAAAATAACTTCTTAAAGACACTTTCCTCAGACAAACATCAGTTGTTTTGATGCCTTAGCTGCCCTAGATTCCACACTCCATTACAACAGACAATGACTCATCAATCACTATTCTAGTCTAGTTTATCTTATTATTTTTATTCCATGTGCCCATAGGACCACTCTGAGGTGTCCATCGGAGCGGCTGCCACTATGGCCCACGAGATTGGACACAACTTTGGGATGAGCCACGACCATGACGGCTGCTGTGTGGAGGCTACGGCCGAGCAGGGGGGCTGTGTCATGGCCGCCGCGACCGGGTGAGCTAGCTAACTTCACGGCTATTACTACCATCACAAAGAACTCATGAACATGTTCAGAAGATTGATCAAAACAATTTTCTTCCTCATTAAATTATCTCAATTTTCAATTGGATTATATAGTGTCTTATTAAAAAACAAATAAAAATGGCTTTCAATATTTATTTCCTGAACCAAAACAATACAGACTTAACATCAGTGTCATTTAACACAAAAAAAGTCAAATTTCTTCTCCCAAAGCCTGAACTCTGCTCCTAACCACATGTTTTTACTGACAGAGGATTGGCTGTAGACCCAAGATGATCACTGACGATTAGAAATGACTGAAACTCTGATTAAAATTTGATTAACTGCAGAGTCCTAGTACTTCCTATCTATTACCAAACGATGCTTGCCAGAAAGTCATAAAATAACAATGAGTTCAAAACAGACTGTACTGGTCAATTTTAAGATGCTTAATCATTTGGTTTCCGTTCTGGAAAAACTGAGCCTAAAGACGACGTAAGTCTATGAGAGATAAAAAAGTTATTTTTCCACAATAAAACTCACTTTTTGAAGTGTTCTATTTATTGTTACACAGTTTATCATCAGTACTACCATAAACCCTTGACTTATGAATAATCTGTGAAAGGTACATACTCCATGTATTATTAATGCAAGTGAGAGCCGACTGTGTTTTGACAACTCTTTTTCCTCTTTTCATTTCCCCTGACTACAAAATCATAAAAGTGTGTCTCATACTGGAGGCATTAGTCAGAATGACAAATCGCTCCTAACAGTTCCCTGTAGTGTATGGATCTGCATGCCTCGCTATGTTTCATCAAAGCATAAACTAACAGCACAAGTTACAGAGGCTGGTCTGAGAAAAGTGAACGTGTCTTCTCCTCAGGCACCCCTTCCCCCGAGTGTTCAGCCGTTGCAGCAAGAGAGACCTGGACAGCTACTTCCAGAAGGGAGGGGGTATGTGCCTCTACAACATGCCCAACATGAAGGACCTGGTGGGGGGCAAGAAGTGCGGTAACGGCTTTGTGGAGGAGGGAGAGGAGTGCGATTGCGGGGAGCCCGATGTGAGTGAATCAACAGAATACTTATATACTTACTTATTCAGTGTGATAGAGCTGAGAGTGGCTAGAACAAACAGCTAGATGGTCTCAGTAGGTCAGGACAATATAGTCAATAGCTTTTAACACTGTAAAAGAGAAAAATTGCGATAGCAATATAATTGAAAAATTTGTACTTACTTGTTTTGGGTTATTTAAATTATAGCTATATAGTTTTGTTTCCACGCTTTACGCCATATCTCGTTCATTATTAGAGTTTTCAGCTTCTTTAGAACCTCCACAGTCAGTGTTTAAGGCACTCTAGGCTTTAGCAGTAGCAATTTGCCACAATCTCTATATATTATTCCAAATTTCATATCATCCCCATAAATATCACGATATATCTCCAACAATATGATATAGCACAGTCCAAGGTCCCAGGTTCTATTCCCAGATTGCATAGGGTTTGTCCTCATACAACCGGAAATCAACCCCAGGATCTTCTCGCTGAAGACACTCAAAAGATACAAGCTTACTGGATCAGAGGACGAGATAAGGTGCTGCTGTAGATCAATGGCCTCCTTCGGACCTGCATTACATGGTACAGTGAAACAGGGCTGAGTCTCACCGTGGTCCGTTTGTAAAGCTGCTGGACTCATTGACCTGCTGTCATTGACTGGAGCACATGGGGGGCTGGTTTGTTTTATACAGCTGTGTCAGACGGAACCATGCTGTGCTGTCAATGCACATGGCACACTGCCCATACACTTTACCTGTGGTTTAACACAATAATACATAATGTTTTACCAAGATGACCCTGCACACGGAGGTCTTTCAAATGAACGCTATTTCATGAAGATGGCAGCAAAATAAGTAAAGTAAAGCCAAATAAAAAATGTATTAATTTAGGGTTCAGGACTATTAGGTTAACAGACAATGTAAGCCTGACACAGGATAATAATAATATGGGAAAACTACCTATAGATAGATAAACGATAGATAGATAGATAGATAGACTAAGGACAAGCCTGGCGATTGAGTAGTTGACTAAAAAGGGTGTGTGACAAAAGTTCTCAAAACTATCATGCATCTCTATCATCTGATTATAACTGCACGGAGTTCATGTAAAAACAACTATTTATGCAGGAAAAAGTACCAGGAAACTAGTACCAGCGTCATTAAAATAAATAAATACATCACTAAAACACAATAAAAACAATTTCTTAAAATAAATAGATACATAAGAAGTGTATCAAGTTCAGATCACATTAGATCCAGTTGCATTAGATTACACTTTCACAGAGGTCAGCGGTTGAATGCAGATTTTGCACTATTCTTCCAAAACTCAAGTGAAAAATCAATGATAGTTCCTTCTTTTGCTGTTGACTTTCTTCCTCTGTGGACTCCCGTGTGTCAAATTCACTTCACTCAAACATACACCTGCTCTTCTTTATGAAATAAATCAGGCCAATCTTTCAGAGTTTGTATAACGGTGCACAAGTGTTTGCTCTTGGGCTCAGTAAACCTGCCTGGGTTCAAGCGGAAACACAAATTGAAAACAGTGGAAGCAAATTGGCGTCTCAGTGAAGCCTTGTTTGTTATGAGTTCTTCTACACGGTGCTGACAGACAAGCACTGACACCTCGCCACCTGCTCCGGCATCGCAAATGAGGCCGCAGCCTAATGGCCTTACCTCACCACACGTGGAACGCATAGTAAACGTACAGCTCTTATGGCCCCAGCTACACACCTAATGCAACTGCAAGACAAGAAAATGGAAGTTTGCGGAGCAGAGGCAAGGCATAAAATGGTTTAACGAGGTACTCGCGTGTAGCCCTGTGCCTTTAGAAACAATGCATGCAGAAGGATGAAAAATTAGGACTGTGACCATAGTGATTTAAAAGAAAATATTATATCTTTTGAATGGGAAGCAGTCCTCAAAATGTGCTCATGACGGGAAGCTGAAACCCATGAATTATATTTAGTTTTTTGCTATGTCTTTGTGCATATTTATGACAACGTATACCATAGCAACTGGGTACTTTCTTGTGTGTAATAACTTGACAAAAGTGACAGGTAACATCTGTTGGCATTTTCACTGAACCAATGTTATTTCACCAAAATCTGAACTAAAGTGGTGCATAGAGCAGGGGTTCGAAAGATCTGTGAATAGGGAGGAGTGATACTATGAAACACATTAGCAGTATTAGACTCATATAAATAATCTACCTACATTTTTTGCTAAATACGGATAATTCAAGCTATAAAAATGTAAATTTTTGTTAAATTTCAAGTCCACACACAAGTGGCCACTTTTAATGATCACAGATTTTTTTCTGACCTTGTTTTCCAGGAGTGCACCAATGACTGCTGTAATGCCAACAACTGCACCCTGAAGGAGGAGGCTCAGTGTGCCCATGGGGTCTGCTGTGAGGGTTGTAAGGTAATATACACTACACAAACATATAACTGTATGTTGACATGGTCCATACACAGAGGGGCTGCAGAGCCAACCAGCTTAGTGTCAATCATTGTCTCTGTGACAACAGCGCGCACATACACACTTCAGTGGTGTCTTTGATTTCGTCTCATCTCCTTCAGATAGAACATGAAGCAGTGAACACAGCTCCTATTGTGCTCTGTACCACACTCACTCTCTCAGCCTTTGTTCTGTCTTCAAATGTTTTACCTCAGTCGATCTGATAGGAACAGCAGCCCCACTGAAGGATAGAGCAAACAGCATAGG
Organism: Periophthalmodon schlosseri; assembly: GCA_000787095.1. Lineage (NCBI taxonomy): Eukaryota > Metazoa > Chordata > Actinopteri > Gobiiformes > Gobiidae > Periophthalmodon > Periophthalmodon schlosseri. The sequence continues at coordinate 25,110 of JACM01058080.1, forward strand.
TGCGTGCAAAGCATTCTGTCATGTGGAGTTTTAAGAATTTTTATGTCACACATTAGTAGACACGGTTCTCAGATTCTGGCTACTTGAGGATTGAGGTGGACTGCACAATATTGGGACTATAATTAAACTTGCAAAATATATATTTTTTTTTAAACACAGGATTCTCTTCACAGTGCACATTTTAAACATGAGCATTAATATCTGAACACTGCTTAAACTAATACAAAAATTCCATGCATTTCACAACAGTTTTAAACTTTGGGGTAAACAATTTTTCCCTAAATAGACAGGATATTTTGTGGTTTATAGTGGACATTCTGTTACCCAAAAAATGCAACCTCAGTGATTCAAATTGCAGATTTGTGGAGCCCAGGGCCTTAGGTAGGGTAAACTTGGCTCCACACTGAGAGACAACTTTTTGAGTTGCGGAGAGCTTAGTGGTCAGTCAGTAGGCTTTTGGTTTACTAGAGTATTGAGTGTATGAGCTGATTTTGAAAGTATTCCTAACATTTGAAGATGCAATTGTTTGTCTACATATACGTTAACTGTTGTCTATATTACACATCCATATACACATCCATAATCATACTGTGTGTATGTGTCAGTTGAAACAGGCTGGGACCATGTGCCGGGGTCCTGCAGGAGCCTGCGACCTGCCTGAGTACTGCACTGGGGCGTCTCCGTACTGCCCCTCTAACGTGTACCTCCTGGACGGCTCATCCTGTCAGTACGGCCTGGCCTACTGCTACAACGGCATGTGTCTGACCCACGAGCAGCAGTGCCTGCAGCTCTGGGGATACGGTAGGACACTGACCTACACAGAACATCAGAACTCTGAAGGGCATCTATAGTCACAGAAATGGACAAATAACTAAAAGTATCCCATGGCAAAGTTGACGAAACAAGGTAGCGAGAAGTAAAGAACTCATTGTTGCAGCAAATTAATTAGCGCACACTACTGTCCATTCACACAAAACTGTATTACAACACTGTTTTAGTGTGTGGCATGTTAAATAACCAGAACCTAAGACTAAAGCATAAAGATAATATCTTGTAAACATGTATTTGCGCTCAGGTGTGTTGTCTGTACTAATGGCAAACAAAGATGCAGAATCCAATGTAGCGCTGCCTCATAAGAGCTTATGGATGTGAGAGAGCTTGATTAATTCACATGAGCTGGGAATAGTGTGTCACAATAGACGTCCATCAAAGACAAGTGCGCTTGTACTGCCTCTGTATGAAGAGAAAGTTCCACTTAAAAGTCTGACAATGTTAGCACAGAGGCGCCACAGAACAAGCTACATGTTGACTTTTAATAAGCGCCGGCACCGCTGTATGTGCTTGTGTGTTTTACATAACTGATCTGTGAGGAGGGCTATAGACAGACGGAGCAGCTTTGTTTCATCTACTGCAGAGAAAGACCAGAGGAAACATGAGACAGTGGATGTGATTAACCTCAGCTCTCACTGTGAGGGGAGCACGCCTGCTCCACTAATACAAAGCATTATTTACATCTGCCATACTGGGATCAAGTAATGAATGGATAATGAATGGTTGAACAGGCAGTCAAACTTGACTGAAATACATTAATAGGTACCATAATTAGGGGTGGGCCATATTGACAAAAATGCATCTCTCAATATTTTTGGGAGTATCACTATAACGATATTCAGACCACATTATATCAATGTAGCAGAAATATTAGTTGTAGTTTAAGTATCAGGAAAAAGTGAAATGCTCTATTTTTAAATGATATACTCAATATTCAAACAATAGTCATAATATTATTATATATATCATAATTTCTATTTTTCAATAATCTGACCATCTCTAACCATAACTTATACAGGAACACTGGACATGATATGTTAATATAGAGTTAAACGGAAAAACCTAATAATACTACTGGTATTCAAAAAATTTGATACTAAAAAATGGTATAAAATTGTGTAAAATGTTTCTTTCAATACCAAGATTTATACCTGATAAGTCTAGAAACATCACTGTAGGAAGTTACATGGCAGCACAAAAATAATGGTAAAAAGGTACTGACTTTCAACATGTTTAAACTATCTGAGACAGATA
>KN474691.1:0-19458 GCA_000787095.1 Periophthalmodon schlosseri
GGCCGGTCTCAGGGGCCGGTCTCAGGGCTGATGTGGGTAACATGTGCTGAAGCTGAAGCATGTTGCTTGGGATCGTGTGGAAATGACGCTACAAAATCTCTGCTGCCAAAAGAGTCAGTCCTGTGACGTCGCCTGTGACGTCGTCTGTCCTTCAGTTTGTCCTTCAGTTTGTCCTTCAGTTTGTCCTTCAGTTTGTCCTTCAGTTTGTCCTTCAGTTTGTCCTTCAGTTTGTCCTTCAGTTTGTCCTTCAGTTTGTCCTTCAGTTTGTCCTTCAGTTTGAGTTGTACCTGTGATGTAACCTCCAGCGTTGGGAGAGAGGCTGTGAAACTGCTGATCATGTTTGGCTCTCTCGTCCACTGAGATCAGATAAACATCTGGACCTGTAACAAATAAACAGGAGAGAGGCAAACTCAGATTCAACTCTTGTTTTGATTCCGTGAAGTCTCCTGGAGCAGAGAGCTGAAGGATGCCCTGAGCTCATGTGATATTTAATGTGTCTGTCCCTCGAGTCTGGACTGACTGGGGGAGGCAGCGTCCAGTTCAGACTGAAAGATGAATATCTTTCACTAACTGAAGCTTAGTGAGCCGTTTCTTTAAGGGGTTTTCACCGATGCTGATCATCTGAAGTCTTGATCGGCTGATCAGGTGGACTTTGATATAGTGATGCAAACCATTTTATTATTTGAAAGAATAATACAGACTTTTGATGAAGTTTGGCCAAAATCAAACTAGTGATGCATCAATGGTCAGTCATGAAAAGTGCTATACATGTGTTATGTTTTATTATCATTATTGTTATTATTATTATATGCAAATAAAATATGGGTGACAGTGGTTCAGTTGGTAGAGTGTTCGTCCTCTGATCCGAAGGTTAGCGAAACCTCCAGGGTCTGTGTATGAATGTGTGTGTGTGAATGTGTGAGTGGTTTCTTGATGTAAAAAGCTTTGAGCCTTGAAGGTGGAAAAGCGCTGCATGAAAATTGCCTGTTTACCATTTACCAAAATGAGTTTACAAATCCACAAATGCTTTATGCTGTGTCTGACCTGTGAACGTGGTGGGGAACTGCGCCATGCTTCACTCACTCAGGCCTGGGCCGTGACAGAAAACCTGAAACAGAGAAATAAGACAGAGTCAGCTCCTCCTCAGACCACGGACCCTCCTCCTCAGACCACAGACCCTCAGCTCCTCCTCAGACCACGGACCCTCAGCTCCTCCTTAGACCATGGACCCTCTGCTCCTCCTCAGACCACAGACCCTCTGCTCCTCCTCAGACCACAGACCCTCTGCTCCTCCTCTGACCACAGACGCTCAGCTCCTCCTCTGACCACAGACCCTCCTCCTCAGACCACGGACCCTCTGCTCCTCCTCTGACCACAGACCCTCCTCCTCAGACCACGGACCCTCTGCTCCTCCTCTGACCACAGACCCTCTGCACTTTATGAACCTCCGTCTGTCTGCACTACAGCCACGCTCACGGTTTAAGGCTCTCAATGTGATTTCACTGTTGCTCGTGACAATGTCGATAAATCCTTGAGTCTTGAGTCAGCAGCTCTTCAGGGAACACCACCCACTGGAGGAACCAGGTCGCGTCAGGTCAGTACAGTCACATACCATTAGGCCTGTCACAATAATCACTATATCAAAATTAAATAAAGTGAAATATTTTCTTCATATTTTATATTCAAATCACCCTTTGCTTTGTCGAGGGTGTGTCCAACCAAATGCTGTCGGCCCCTCCTATGGATAGATGCACATCGCACTAACGAGCAGCTTCAGAGGGTCAAAGAGAAGAAACGACTAGAACATGGATAAAAGCTAAAACTCAGGTCTGATTTAAATTTGAGTAGAAGTTACTGAATATATTTCTATGACAAATCCTGTTTTACCTTTGACGTCTTTCACAAATTGTTGAAGAAATAAAAAAAAATTTTAAACTGAACAAATTTATTTCAATGGAACAAGGTCCTTCAGTCTCACAACTGAAGGGGAGGAGGGGGCGACTGAGCGTTAAACAGACCCAGGGCCTCAGAATTTATGAAGCTGACCTAACACTTATCACATCTGATGAGTCACAAGTGTTTAAACAGAAGGAGGAGCCGTTACACACACACCTTATAACACAAAGGAAGCACTAGACATGATTGTATGTGCATAAGCCCTGTCTGCGAGTGCAACTGCAACACTCAGCAACAACAGAGGCATAAAAAGCACTTACAGTAATTAACGCAACCCTTAAAGCTCCTATATTACACAAAACTGACTCTAAGCCGTGTTCTCATGCTGTTCCTTCCTCAAAAACAGACCTGGAGTTGTGTTTTGTTTCATTTACACATGTTTGAGTAACACTTTATTATTAGTCTGTCTACATCTCCAAAGCTCAAAACGCTCTGTTCCACCTTGTGATGTCATGAAGTGGTATATTGAAGTGGAATTATCCAGATGATTCTAGTGAAGGTGTGTGGAGTTTAAAAACACAGTGGAGCACTTCCTGTATTACCACATGACATGTGTGTTTTCTGTTTGAGAGAAGAACTCAGCCTAAATCTGCAGGGTTTGTGTGTTAAACATGTGTGAATGAAACAAAACACAACTCCAGGTCTGTTTGAGACGAGGAAACAACATTAGAACAGATCAGAGAGTAGAGTCACGTGGCCCTTTAACAAACGACGCCCAACTCGACCGATGCCAGAATTCTGTGACTGTTTATAATACATTTTAACAGAGATAAAGCTAAAGTGATACTTGAAAACATCTGGGCAGAAAAACACAACTAAATGTTTACTTTTCCAGGGTGGTAAACTCCTGCTTCCTCATAACACGGCAGGTTTAAGAGTCTGTGTTTAGTCCTTAAAATGAGGATGGGACAAGATCTTGTGCCACAACAAAAGCCTCGTGAGAGTTACATCTTTTACAGTTCCAAAAAGCAGTGCTCGAATGACAACAAAAATATCAAATAAAGTAAAATCAAAAATTGTGACGCCAGAATTGGGAATAAAACTGAACAATTTGTAAAGTATAAAAATCTCATCTTGTCGGTTTCTCGTGGACCCTCCCGTTTTATCCCACCCCCATCTTAAAACTATTATTATAATGATCACCAAATTCCATCCATGCATTTTCTTCAGTTTTATCCTGGATCATCACATTAGTTGCTAGTCCTGTCACAATAACACATTTTGAAGTTTGATATATCGCTGAAGTAAATATAGACGATAAACGATAATAGTCAAACTGAAACAAAAACCTAAGAGCAGATTTAAACCACAAAAACTGTTCTAAATCTACAATATTGTTAAAAATTATGAGCTGTAATAAATAAACAGCAGAATTAAACACTTTAGTCGTTAGTTTGCATCCAAGTAAAAAGTAACATGATAAATACTGACCCCAAAAAATATAGTTCCATCTTTCATATATTGAAGTCGATATAGTGATCATCATGACAGACCCGTTAGCTGAGTATTTTTTTTTATTCCATAACTTGTGGTTAATGAGTTGCTTGCTTCAGCCCGATTGTTACATCTTCCTGTTCGGGGAAACATTCAGTTCTGCCTATTCTTGTTAAATCACACGTAATCAATAACATGGAATTGGAATGGAATTGGGCTCTTGAGCAACAGGAAACGGTCAAGATCTGGCAACCCTGCTCTCCAGGTCAGAAAAAAAAAAAAGAAGTGAAAACGTTTTGCCTCTTACTCACATCCTGCACCAAATGACCACAGAACTAATACAGAAGTGAACAAAACACAAGCTAAGTAATTTTATCCCAGTAGAAACATATACACAACTGAAGAGAACTGCTCTGTTTGTCCAGTGGATGCGCTGGCCTTAAAGGGGAAACTGGGGCACTTCTCGGAGCAAGTCACGCACGAACTGTCAAACCCAAAGAACCTCATTTGAGAGGCAAAATGAACTTTAAATCAGAGAGCGAGCCGACAATAAGAAACGCAAAGTTGAAAAAAAACTGAGGCACTCAAAAAATACAAAATATCTAAAAGCCTTTATATAACATTTGAGACGGGAACTTCCACTGAAGAGCAGCACATCTGCACAATCTCTGCACATCCAGGTATAACTCCTGTCCCTAAATTTGAACTCAGAAAAGCTTTTGTGCTTCAGTGTGTGGAGTTAGACTATGGGACGATAACACATTTTGAAGTTCGATATATATCACTGAGGTAAATACAGACAATAAACGATAATATTGAAACTGACACTATAACTAAAGAGCAGATTTAAACAGCAGAAACTATTAAAATCTACAATATTGTTAAAAAATCATGAGCTGCAATAAACAAACAGCAGAAAGAAACACTTAAGTCGTTAGTTTGAGTCTGTAATGAGTCAGACAAGTTATTAATTTCACCTCCTACGTCTTAAATCTGATTATACAGCCAAAAAATAACCAAAAATGTCCCAGTAATGCAAAGAAATGAAGTAATGCAAAAGGGTAATAATACTGTATGAATAAGGTTTAACAGAAGAATAATGTAAAAATGGTCCAATGATAAGAAAACGTTAAAATGTTGTTTAACACTGGGGAAAGAGGCGAGTGTAAATACGTTTACACTTCCCCACATGTGCGTGTGTATAATCCTTATATATAAATATTAGGAATAGTCATTATGGGCTGGTTCACTTATGCCATATGTGTGTTTTTATTACTATGTCCTAATACAGTTTTTTGTTTTTTTGTTTTTTTTTTACGAATGTTCAAAATAAACCTCAAAAGTCTCTGTTTTGTGTCAAACATCCATCAAAATTAATTTATGGATTCAAAAAAACCCGGTCGCCATATTTAAAGGAAACTGTTGCAGAGTCGACCCTGTTTTGATGCTCGATATATGTGAAAGTTTAAAAGTAATTCGTTAGTAATTCGACTAAATGATGAGGATAAACGAGTTAAATTGGACAAGCAGCCCGGGATGCACTGGCTGAGGCAGATGCAGTGATTTGCAGAGAGTTAGCATAGCGGCTAACAGGCAGCACAGCCCACAGTGACCATCAGGAGAACATCGCCTTTACATCCGCAGTTTAAACACTTAAATCAGACTCATACGCGCCCCCGGGACCAACACATCACACGCAAACACAAGATTACGCCTTGGATTCTGTTCGTTCGATACATTTCCTCACCGGAGCAGCTAGCAAACAGGCTAAACCGTGAGGAGCTAACGACACCCGGGACAGTCTTTTACAGCATCCGGGCTCTGCTGTGTACTTACTTCATATTTCAGTTTTCATTTACAAACACTGAGCCGGTGAGTTTGTCTAGTGAGTCGTGCAAGTCAGTATCTTCTTCCAAATGTCCCCAGAGTGTTTTAAACCCCTGCTGAGGTTTTCCTGTGACACTAAAACTCCCACCGACAGAGGGACAGTTGGAAAATGGGGTACAGCTGCTAATCTCTCGCGAGACTTTACGCCATATTTATGACTTCGCACGAATCTCGCGAGAGGATAAAAGCTTTTGAAGGATGTGACAAGCGCACGCATTTAATCTGCACAAACGTATGATATAAAGAGGGATCTGTCTGCAGACCTGCACCCAGAGGACCCTCACGTGACTCACCTGCATCCACACGCCCCTAAACGTAAACAAACGTAAACAAACAGCTGGTTTCAATATAAACTTAGAAAAATGTTTTTTGTTTTACACTAAAGAGAAGCCCAAACCCTTTTCCTGACCTTAACCATTATAGATCTGTGCCTAATGTTAACCAGACAGAGGGCCTACGGCAACACACACGGACAAACTACATAGAATGCCTATGTTATTGGTATTTACGTCATTAAAGGCTACATTTGACAGTTAAATGTGTTTGTGACAACATACAACATGTCTTAAAATGTTAATTTCCCTATGCAAGCAGAGTAGAGAAATTAGGAACTTTTAGAAATGTATTGGGGATCTGTGAAGAGCTGATAAGTGCAACCAATTTAAATTAGCTTTATTATCTTGAATATTATTTTTAATAGCGAACAAAGGCAACAGCTGATTAAAAGTGTAATTAAACAGATTATAAAGAGTAATCCTAATGAAAGAGTAGGGACATGTGGGTGGAGGTGCATCCTGGTGGAGGTCCTCTGGGGTGAGGTCTGCAGCCAGAGTCTTAATGATACTGATGTACTTGCATGGAGCACATAAAACATAAAAGAGAAAAAAAATCACGATATTTGAGTTGTGATCCTAATTTACATCTGAAATAGCGCTGTTAGACTAGATTATATTTGAGGGCCACTGTCTAAAGCAAAGGATTCAGATGGATAAAATTATACGTTTTGAAAACCCTGTCCAAGTGACTCATTTACTTTTATTAAATTAATACATTTCTCAAGTCTTCTAAACCTTTGCTACCACACAGCAATAGAAGAGTAGACACCATTGACTCGTAGACAGTGATGGGAAGAATACTTTGAAAATGTATTTAGTTACAAAATACTGAATCCCTGCAGTAAAATGTATTTTGTAACGTATTCTGTTACATGGAACAATCAGAGTGCTGTGTTGTGAATACTTTTACACTGAGTTGCGTTTAAATAATAGTGTAAAAATGCAACATAGGATTAAAAACAGCTTTATATTTGTTTCACCGCTTGTTATGCATTTATTATTACCGACTGGAGAAGGAAACATCCCACCTGCTTCACCACAAGAGCTGGGTTTTATATTTTTATCACTACTTACCTGCAGTTTGAGGCCTAAATTGTGTGACCAAGTGCTGCTATGTATTCCTTTGATTTTAGTAAAGTAACTGTAATCTAAATACCATCAAATGAAAGAGTAACTGTACCAGATTACAGTTACTCTAAATGAGTATTCTGGATACATATTCTCGGCACATGTGATCAGTGACTTCCCACAGTGCTGGTCCAGTTCTGAGGTGGACACCGTGACCTGAACGTGCTCCGTCCCACCGCAGTTCCACACGCCGCCGTGAGGGGCAGCAGTGCGTCTGTTTGCGTCCGGCGTTGACTGAAACGCGCCTGAAGAAGAAGATGATCTATTTAAATAAATAAACAACAGACAAAGCGGAAGAGGTCGAATTTGAAACGCAAACCACCTAAAAATCGCACTTTTCTTTGATTGTGGGATCAAAATGAAAGGACTGTACTGTCGAGCGAGTGGACGTGATGGCGAGGTCCAGTTTGTGATTCAAGAGACGGTGGGTTATGCATGTTTTTATTTATTTATCCTACATTGTCTTTAACGGAGAAAAGCTAATGTTTTAACTTCATGACAAGTGTTGCACGTGAGCCTTTTGCAAACCTGTTCTAATCATCATGTCTGTGGGTTCTGTGCGTGGACCCTGTCTGCTGAACACTGGACACGTTTGCAGGGTTTTAGACATATACACTGAGTTGTGTTTTCCTCTGTTGTCTTGTATTGTTTTCTTTAGTTTTTTTTTAAATATTTGTATTAAATTGTTGATTTTATTTCACTATGTGCAGCACTTTGTTTATAAAATGTGCTATAGAAATAAACCGGATTGAAGACATTACTAAAACCTTGTATTTGAAAAAGCTCATTTGTTCCATACACAGTTTGAGAGACTGTATCGCTGTGTTTCAGACGACATCACAACGTTCTATAGGTTAGTTATATTTAATACAGGGGGGAAGGAGGGGAGGGCAGCTAAAAAATCATTGTTATTGTTAAAATCAGGCCAGTCGGCAGAAATTATGGGGCCTGGGGCAAAAAGTCTCACATAGGCCCCCCTCTAATTTAAATTAATAATAAGAGGGTCCCTAAGCCCCTGCGGCCCGGGACAACAGACCCCTCATTTATGTTGTAATATAAGTTCTAGGGTCTAATCACTAATAGAAATGATCAGGTTCAACATTTGTGAATTTACCATTTGGATATTTTATGGCAATGTATAATTTTATCAATGCGAAAAACAGGCCCTTGCCCCCATCTGGGAGTATGACATCATCACATTCTAGAATCTGAAAAGCTCCTGTTGCTGCGTCTGTGTCCAGAGTCTCCCGGAGCTCGTGAGCAGCCACCAGGTCCGCGTTGAAGTCAAGGCGTGTGGACTAAGCAGCGTCGACCTCCAGGTAACACCAGCTCCGCCCACAAACGCCTCACAGAGACAACTGATACTTTGCAGCTGATGTCATCAACATTCTCTGGGGGTGTGAAGCTAACTGGAGGCACTGCTCTGTCTGAAGCTCTGTTGCTCGAGTTAGACTTTAATCTGAGCTTTGTTTTAACACAGTCTGACCAGAAAGAACTGACTTATCTGAACTACAACAGATGAGCAGATTTGTGCTGTTAAACAAGTCCCTCTCAAATAACATCACAGTCACAAGCTAGTTAGCATTAGCATTAGCATTAGCCAACAGTTTTTCAGTGAGTCACTCTCACCTTTTTGTGTAAACTCAAACTCCTAAACAGGACCATGAGCTCGGACTGATCACAGGCTCCTGAGAATGTGCTCTTTAAATCCATTTTGTATTTTTTCTTGAGTTTTCAGATGATTTTAAAACTTTTTTGACAGTGTTTGCCAATGTGTGCATTGTGTCACCATAGTAACTGATGAACATTCCACCATAGAGATGCATGTAGAACACCCCCAGCGTGATGTCAGTGCAAAGTATTAATAGTGTGTTTCAGTGGTATGTTTTTATCTGCATATTTTGTATATTAATGCTTTTTTACTTGTTTATTGTTGTAAGGTTCCTAATAAGTAAAATGTATAATAATAATAATAATAATTATCTGTGCTGTGCTGTAGTTGTTCAGGGAGATGAAGATCGAGCGAGAGTTGATGTCTGTTGGTCGAGAGATCGTTGGAGTCGTTAAACAAGGTAAAACTCTCCAAATAATTTAAGTTTATAACATGAACGAGTCGGCTCTTTGGAACGGCTCCTTAACGTGAACAGCTGGAACCGGATCTATTTTTTTTAAATGAACAGAATCTTTTTCTTTCCAATTTTTATTCATTTTTACACTGATTAACTCTGAACCAACACAAGAATCAGATCAGAAGCAGAGCAGGCGACACGAGTGAGAGATTTAAGCACAAAAAAACATTTTTAACGTCATAATAACTGTTAGATTTTAAATTATTTTTATTGTAGTGAAATGTTTTACTTTGATTATGCATAATTCAAAAGCGTAAACTCACTCCCACTCTCAGCTTGAACCATTTTAAACACATCTGAGTCTTTGTCAGTTCTCTCTGTGATTAGTTTTAGATAAAATGAGTTCTCACATTGGCTTCTGTCATAAATAAATAGTAAAAGAGCCAGTCTTTTGAATGGCTCTTTGAAATAAGCCAATCCAAAAGATTTGGATCTCATAAAAGAGCCGTAAGTCCGATCACTGTTTCTAACACGTGACTGTTTCCAGTGGGGTCCAAAGTGTCTCTGTTCCAGCCGGACGAGGAGGTTGTAGGTGAAGTATATTTGATTTTTTAAATATTTTTCAAAAGAGTTTTAAGTTTCTAAAATCTAATATTTGAATGATTTTCAGGGATTCTTCCTCTCGATTGTCGTTTCTCGGGGCTCTGTGGAGTCATCGACGTTGATGAACATTATTTAGGTGATTCTGTTTTTATACTATAATATATTGCTTTTATTTACATTATTGTCCTGCCAAAGCTAAAATAATAAAAACAGGTTAAAGCGCCTGTGACAGTTTGGAAAACACATTTTACTAAAAAACAGTTAAGATCATTATATTTGAGATTTTGCTAAAAAAAAAATACATTTTGTTTTCCCAGTTTGACCATTTTTTTGTTTTAAAATTTTTATTTCCTGATTTGCTGGACATATTTTTTAACTTTTCTTCACAAATTGCTTCTTGATTTGTGTAAAACTATAATTTATATTTACAACAGATTTTATCCACCAGATTAAGGAAAAAGGTCAAAACCTGTTATACGAACTTTAAGCACCTCACTTTTATTGGTGAAATGCTTCAGCCGCTATAATCATAATCAGATTATATTTCTAATCTTAAAACATTTATTTAAAGGTCCAATATTACACAAAACTCTGTTCCACCTTGTGATGTCATGAAGCTCCTTTTACCTTTAGTTCATTAGAGACTGGAAATTTAAGGACTGAAATGATCCAAATGATTCTAGTGAAGGTGAGTGGAGTTTAAAAACACAGTGGAGCACTTCCTGTATCACCACATGATGACATCACAAGGTGGAACAGAGTGTTTTCAGTTTGAGAGAATCTAGAGGGTTTGTGTGTTAAACATGTGTGAATGAAACAAAACAAGGTGGAACAAGTGTTTTCAGTTTGAGAGAATCTAGAGGGTTTGTGTGTTAAACATGTGTGAATGAAACAAAACACAGCTCCAGGTCTGTTTGTGACGAGGAAACAACATTGTGACATAGATCAGAGAATAGTTTAATATGGACTTTTAATATTTTACTGCACAAGAATCCACACGTGACCCATTGTTCTGTTGTGTTTATTCTGTTGTTTGTTTTGTGTGTAGTCCATAAGCCGGCGCAGTTGAGTCACGTGACCGCGGCGGCGGCGTTGCGTGACGCTGTGGCGGCGTACACCGCTCTGCACACGCTGGCTCACATGGCGGCGCGGCACAGCGTCCTGGTGGTGGATGGAGCCAGTGTAAGAACTTTTACTCTTTGACAGTGTCGGGAAGTAACCAGAGCTGGAAGAAGTACTCGATTCTGTTAAGTAAAAGTACAGATATCGGAGCAAATGTACTCAAGTAAAAGTAAAGGTATCGCATGAAAAAATCTACTTAAGTAAAAGTATTAAAGTACCTGTTTAAAAATGTACTTTAAGAGTAAAAAGTAAAAGTATTTCTCTCAGATTTTGAGTCTTATAAAGCTTCAAATGTGGTGATTTTGATAAAGATTTGAGCTTAATTTTGTTCAAAAGAAACAATTGAATCGATCGTTTTTTTTTTCCTATGTTTTTATTTATATATTTTTGTTTTGCTCAAATTCTGAACGTGTTAAAAATAAACCCTCAACCTTTTCAGCAGGTCTCAGATAATAATAAAAAATACTTTTACTTTTCAGTCCAGTTCAAAAATGTAGTGGAGTAGAAAGTACAGATACTGCTCTCAAATGTCAAAAATGTAGTGGAGTAGAAAGTACAGATACTGCTCTCAAATGTAGTGAAGTAAAAAGTACACACTGTGAAATGTACTTAAGTAAAGTACAGATACCTAAAATTTGTATTCTACTTTTACTTGGTTACATTCCACCACTGGAAGTAACTCGATACATGTACCAAAAATACATATTGAGAGCACTAATTATGAGTAACTGTAATCTGGTACAGTTACTCTTTCATTTGGTGGGATTCAGAGTTAAAGTTACTTTTCCAAATTAAAATGAACACATGGCAGTTCTTGATCACACAATTTTAGGCTCAAACTGCAGGTCACTAGTGAGAAAAATCTAAAACCCAGCTCTTGTGGTGAAGCAGGTGAGATTTAAGTTAATGCAGAACGAACAGAGCAACAAAAATCAAGGTGTTTGTAATTATATCTCATGTTTTTTCACTATAAAACAACGCAGCTCTGTGTAAAGTGTTCTCAGTTTTCAGAACACAGAGCTCTGATCGGCCCATGTGACAGAACACTTTACAAAACACATTTTACTGCAGTATTCTGTAACTAAACACACGTCGGAGTATTTCCCCGCCCTGTTCATGTCTGGTGTGTCTCCAGTCGTTCGGGCTCATGTGCGTCCAGCTGGCCTGGTACCACGGCCTGAAGGTCCTGACCACGTCACATTCCCCAGAGGACCACACCTTCCTGGAGCAGCTCCGGCCGACTGTAGGTCTGTTCATTATCGGCTTTTTTTTTAGGTAATATTTTGTGCGCACACGTGACCACACTGAGCGTTTAACCTTTGACCTGTCCGTAGGTGTTCAGGAGCCTCTCGTAGGTGAGGCTTTGCACTGATTCTTTGCGATTTTTCTTTATCGATTGACATAACTGTGTTTTTGATGAAAATAATCTAATTTTCGTGTTGATTTGTAGCCAGAGTGATTCCCGTTTACAAAGGCCCGTCCAGTCTCGCGCCTCTGGTCCTGGAGGAGACTGGAGGGCTGGGCGTCGACATCGTCATCGACTCTGGAGGTATTTTGTTTGTTTTTTCCTTCAACATGAATTCATTATAAAGGTTATGCAGTTTCATCATTTTATTTGAAAAATGCCCCTCAACATTCAGACTCAGGCAGAACTATGAGCAGAACAACAGACAAATGTGTTTCTTTCCTTTTATTTGGCCTCATTTTTGGCTTAGCTCAGATTAACTTTATACCATAGACTATATATAAATATAGTTATATAACCTGCCGCCGCCGTGTTCCAAACAGGAAGTGATCATGGGCGTGTCCTCTCTCTGTACCTGCTGCTGTCAGACTCATGTTGGTCTTAAATGTTCGTATTAACCCTCTACATGATCCTGGGGTTTTTATTTCACTATTGTGTCTGTAAATCAACATATGAACATTAATAACAGACAAATCAGGCGCCTTCTTTCCCCGAGGTCGTTCCTGCTGGCAGGGAGGAGCGTTACCTTCAGCAGCTTCACTCCAGATTGGCTCTTTGGTTGCTATGATACTCACAGTCATAATTCCAAATATGGAACTCTGCTCCAAATTGGCCCCTGTAGAGAGAACATTTAAAGGGCCTGTACTATAGTATTCTCTGATCTGTTCTGATGTTGTTTCCTCGTCTCAAACAGACCTGGAGCTGTGTTTTGTTTCATTCACACATGTTTAACACACAAACCCTGCAGATTTAGGCTGAGTTCTTCTCTCAAACTGAAAACACTCTGTTCCACCTTGTGATGTCATCATGTGGTAATACAGGAAGTGCTCCACTGTGTTTTTAAACTCCACACACCTTCACTAGAATCATTTGGATCATTTCAGTCCTGGAATTTCCAATCTCTACAGAGTTAAAAGGAGCTGTTGACTTGAAAACTACCACTTCATGACATCACAAGGTGGAACGGAACATTTTGAGCTTTGGAGATGTAGACAGACTAATAATAAAGTGTTACTCAAACATGTGTGAATGAAACAAAACACAACTCCAGGTCTGTTTTTGAGGAGAGAACAGCATTAGGACATGACTTAAAGCTACAAGAAATCAATGGTGTAATATAGGACCCAGAGCTGTATCAGCTCTGTCACACTTTAGATTTAGTGTTTTGAGCTTTTGAAGGAGAAAATGTCATTTCCTCACCTCATATCCCTTTACCTCTCTCTCATACAGTTCCAAAGGCGCTGATGTCATCTGCATAACCTCTGTACTTGTTTTTATTACTACGTTACAACAATTCATACATTTTTTAACTCCACGATCAGTGCATCTACATGAGGAGGAGGAGACGGACTCCACGCCCCACAAACATGACCTGATCGATGTGCTCGCTGTTGGAGGTCACTGGGTCACCTCTCACCCACACTTACAAGTATGAGACTGAACACAGTGATTTTGTTGTAGCTCCTGTGGGTTTATAACAAAGGTCTAATTCTTTGTCGTAGTTGGATCCTCCAGACTGCAGTTACCTCCACGTGAAGTCAGCCTCTGTGTCGTTTCTAAACCCTGAAGTCTGGACGGCGTCGTCTGCGCAACATGGAAGATATCTGCGTATCCTCCAGTGTGTGTGTGTGTGTGTGTGTGTGTGTGTGTGTGTGTGTGTGTACGTGTGTGTGTGTGTGTGTGTACATGAACATGAACATGTGATTCCTATAAGTTAAACATCAGATATTCTCAAGGACATTGTGGATAAAATGTGCACAGGAGCACTGAGGTAGGTCTGGTCAAACTGACGTAGGTCTGGTCTAATGTTTAAGTTGTGCGTAAAGCCACTTCTTTCAAATGCACCGTGACTAGTGTCATGAGCAGCTCTACGGGGGTCAGGGAGGGAACAAAAACCAGAGGGAAAAATGGCAAAGTAAAGAAGTAATTTAATGAACAGGATTGTAAAAGGCAAAGTAACAAAAGTTTTCTAAAATATTGAAGCAAAAGTATAAACAAAATAACCCAAACTAAGAAACCAAAAATAACAGGGTTAACGGATAACAAGTTTCGTGTCTCTAAAAACTGGTCACGTGGCCATTAAAAACGAGTGACAAGATAAGGGACACGTAACAATACCAGAACACGAGTGTCCCAAAATAAACGAGTCACATAAACCTACAAACAGAATCGAGTAACAAAACAAAAAGACAGAACTAAACGAGTGTCTCACACAGAGTTAGACTCAGAGACAAACGAGTGACTAACAACTAAATGGGACACAGACAAAATGACTGACTGGACACGAAGGCCGGCAGCTCCAAGCAGGTGTGAAGAATCTGCTGAATCTCCTTAAATACGGGAGGCGGCTGCAGGTGATTGGCCAGGCGAGAAAACAGTCCTCACCGGCGACGGCCACACGGACAGGACTCCGTGGAAAAGAGACAGATTCAAGCACACACAAAACATAACAGACAGATACAGGCTCATTATTTCATGTTGGAAAAACATTTACAATGAGGTTACAGTTGCATTTCTTGTAGTTTAATGTGGGATTTGACCAAATACTGTTTTTAAATTTAAATATAGATCAAATACAGTGTCGTCATTTTAAAGTTACATTTTGAAATCGACTCGTGTCCAGTCTGTGAACTTCTGGTGCAGGGGCGTCACTAGACCTGCAGCTGTACTGGGCACTGGCCCCTTTCATTTGTACCTACATTTTTCTCAAAAGTCTGATGTAGTGCAGCTCTTTGACGCAGGGGTCCGGGGTCCCCCATCAGGAAATTCTGAATCTGGCAGATTTTAGATGAATAAATGCATGAAGCAGCCTAACTAAGAATTATCTCCCAAGAAAGGCTCAGTTTAAATAAAAATCAAAGCTTCTACAAAAGAAAAGTATCAGAAGTGTCTTTATGTGTCAAAGTCAAACACGTGAATAATGAAGGTCGAGTGAATCATGTGTGATTGAGGCTGATCATTAAAGGCTGATTCACACCTGAAGAACACCACGGACTGAGAACTTATTATTTTTGTTCATTTTCTCGACCTCCAGCAAATCCAAACTATCAGACTTTCTACGGTCGTCTTCACAACAGGAGCGGCCCATGATCGGTCTGATAATAGAGTTATGTGCAGCAGTGATGCATTAAACAGCTAAATATTTTGTTTTTAGTATGTGGTGACTTTCATTTCATTAAAATTCACTTTACTGCATAAAGAAAGTTTGTATAAGTTTCTCCAAAGCTTCAGGAGATGATTATTGTGTTGACTTCCACAAAGCGGCTTCAGCTGCTCTGGGTTCTCTGCTGTTCTCCTGATGAGACTCCTGTTCATCTTCTACTTGTGCCATTTCTTTTCCAGGCCGCGGCCCGAAGAGCCATTACCGCTGTACGAAGCCACTGTTGCCATGGAAACCATCCAGCATCATCCAAAGAGAAAGGCTGTGGTGAAACTCTCAGCTGAGGACTAATTTTATACTTTTATGGTGGACGACGTGGGCGGCCTGAGCTCATGTGGCATTAGATATGGAAATAAAAGGTGCAAGTCTCCTGCTTCAGACCAGTCTCCTCGTCGACAATATTCCATTTGCATAATTCAAAGAAAAACATTATGAATATCTCAGTCTCAGCATTAATATGAAAGAGCCCATGTTACTCTGATCTGTTCTGATGTTTCCTCGTCTCAAACAGACCTGGAGCTGTGTTTTGTTTCATTCACACATGTTTAACACACAAACCCTGCAGATTTAGGCTGAGTTCTTCTCTCAAACTGAAAACACTCTGTTCCACCTTGTGATGTCATCATGTGGTGATACAGGAAGTGCTCCACTGTGTTTTTAAACTCCACACACCTTCACTAGAATCATTTGGATCATTCCAGTCCTGGAATTTCCAATCTCTACTGAACTAAAGGTAAAAGGAGCAGTTAACTTTAAAACTACCACTTCAAGACATCACAAGGTGGAACAGAGCATTTTGAGCTTTGGAGATGTAGACAGACTAATAATAAAGTGTTACTCAAACATGTGAATGAAACAAAACACAACTCCAGGTCTGTTTTTGAGGAGAGAACAGCTTTAGAACATGGATTAAATTTCACAAGAGTCAGTTTGTGTAATATAAGACCTTTAAGTCCTTCACAGGTCTGAATATTATGACACCAGGGACTTTTCTGCCTTGGCTCCTTCAAAATAAAAAACGCTTCAGAGGTAAAATGTGTCACATTAAAATTATGTCCAAAAACATTTCGCTTTTATAGCAATCAAGTGTTCCATCCATCCGTTCCACTGATCCGGGGCCGTGTCGCGGGAGCTGCAGTCTAGGCAGGGACTCCCAGACGTCCCTCACCCCAGACACTTCCTCCAGCTCCATCAGTGGGACCCCAAGGCATCCCGGGTCTCTGCTCCCGAGCTCCTCACTCAGTCTTTAAGGGAGCGTCCAGAGCTTTGCCTTTGGGCTTCTTCACCACAACAGTCCAGTGCAATCTCACGCTCCATCCTTCCCTCACTGAACCAGGTCTGAACCAGGTCAAAACAAGGACTAGACCAAAACACTCACTCGTGAACAAGACCCCGAGATACCTGACCTCCTCCACTTGAGGCACCATCACGTTTTATAAGACTTCAAAAACGTCATGATGAAGCAGGTCATGAATCGGGAAGTATTTCAAGACACTTTCCCAGGATGCATCTCTCCTCTCGCCGTAAAGCCAGAACAACACCCAGCTGTTCAGTCACAGACGCGTCACTCTGCCGCAGCAGCCTGGAGATCTGGACACATGAAGACGGCAGTTAGAATCACGTTTATGTAGAACCAAACATAAGCTCTGAGGTGACTCCTGAGAAGTCGAGGGATCTGTCTGCAGACCTGCACCCAGAGGACGCTCACGTGACGTACCTCCGTCCACACGCCCCTGAGAGTAAACAAACAGCAACCGTGACGAAAGACCGCCAAAGTCCACTGGCGAGGGGCCTGTGGGTGGAGGTGCATCCTGGTGGAGGTCTGCAGCCAGACTCTCTTGATGAAGTCCCACCTTTTCTAGGGCTGTGTCAGTGTCCTGCAGTAAATGGACACACAGAGCTCGAATGGTTTGGAGGCACCATCTCTCCTTCTCCTCACTGAGTCTCTGCCCCAACAGCGCAGCCTTCCACAGACCACTGACAGAACACGAGAAGAACACGAGAAGAACACGAGAAGAACACGGTCAGCTAGGCCCGTCATGATGAACACTATGTCCACTTATCGTTCAATAAAAACAGATGGAACGGTCATTTTTGGGGTCAGTGTTTATAGTTAGAGATGGACCGATGTGGTTTTTTTCATGGCTGATGCCGATACTGACCGTTTAGAGTCAGAGCAACTTATGGCTGATAAGATCTGCCGATATTCTTGGGCCGATTTTGATTATTTTCCCCAAATTAAATGTACTTCTAACTTCCCACAAAGCCTTTTTTTTTTTTTTTTACCACAGACGTATAAGAGCTGTGTGGTCACGTTCTGCAGTTTTCTCTTCATATTAAAGTGTTAATATAAAGCTTTGTGTGTATTTTTTAGGCAGCAGATCGACCAAAACAAAATATCGCCCTCTGCTGGAGATCGAAGGCCGATGGCTGATACTTTAAAAAGTCCAAATATCGGCCATATTGTAGCTCATATTTTTGAACAATTTTGTACATTTTCTGCTTTTTCTATTCTGCTTCAGTATTATAATCTATCGTCTATATCGTAGCCTGTGTAAAGAAGTGACTGAGTGAGTGTGACGTCACCACAGCGTTCGGCTCCAAATGAAGCTCATCGAGGCCAGAGTTATAGCGGTGAATTTGGAGCAGAGTTCTGAAAGTGAGTATCATAGCAACCAAAGAGCCAATCCGGCGCCAGGCTGTTGAAGGTAACGCCCACTTCCCACTCCCTCCCTTGCTCCCGCTAGCGTTAGCAACAGGTTTGATTGACAGCGTTGCTAAGCGCCCCACGGGTTTATCTGGTAGCAGGCGCTTAGCAGCACTGTCAATCAAACCTGTTGCTAACACTTGCGGGAGCGACCTCGGGGAAAGAAGGCGCCTGATTCGTCTGTTATTAATGTTCATATGTTGATTTACAGACACAATAGTGAAATAAAAACCCCAGGATCATGTAGAGGGTTAATACGAACATTTAAGACCAACATGAGTCTGACAGCAGCAGGTACAGAGAGAGGGGCGGAGTTTATACATAAGAAGTGAATTGGAGCCAGAGTCGATGGAGCCGGAAGTGCCCATGATCACTTCCTGTTTGGAACGCGACGGCGGCAGGGTAAGCTATGTCCATTTATATAAACAGTCTATGGTCTATATTTACTTCATCTACTTCAGCAGAATGTTTTCTCAGCATAAATACATCTGTGCTGTGATGCAGGTGGAAATGAAATGTTTTTACATCTGTATTTTCCAAAACCTCTTTGTGATTGGCTTGAGACAGAAAATATTGTTGCCAAATTCAAATCCTTGAAACAGTAGTTGGTGATGAGCAGTGGCGGAAGAAGTACTCCATTTTTTACTTAAGTAAAAGTAAAAAGCAAAAAATACTCACGCAAAAGTAAAAGTATTAAAGTACTTAAATGTACTTAAAGAGTAAAAAGTACAGGTATTTTGCACTGAATTTTGTTCAACAGAAACAATTGAATCGACTGTTTTTTTTTTCTGTCTGTTTTATCTGTATATTTTTGTTGCTCAAATTATCAACGTGTTAAAAATAAACCTTCAGCCTTTTCAGCCAATAATAAAAAATACTTTTACTTTTCAGTCCAGTTCAAAAATGTAGTGAAGTAGAAAGTACAGATACTGCTCTCAAATGTAGTGAAGTAAAAGTAAAAAGTATCCACTGTAAAACATTGTGACTTAAGTACTTTAGTACTTGTACTTCATTATGTTCCTCTGATGATGAATGAAACAATCGTTGTAATATAAAGGTTAAACACATGTGCAGTGAGGGGCACAGAGCTGTTCTTACAACTGTGTTTGTGGCAGAGACAGAACTCGAGCTGCCGTCAGGAGCCTCCATCCTGGACCTTCACTGGACACGGTCAAGTTACTGCAAACAGAATGTGGAGACAGTGTTTACGAGGTGCAAACTCTTATCAGCTCAGGCCCGTGGACAGACATTTGACATTTGGAAGAGGGTCCAGCTCTAGGCCCCTAAGACCCTGAGGCCCGAGGCCCCGAGGCCCGGGACAACCCCCCCGTTCACCCCCCTGAACACACTTAAACTTTACCTAAGAAGTTCATTTTGACTGAGGAATTTCATCTTTTGTTGCAAACTGCTGTCTCCTTGTAAAACTTTCCACAGATGGTCTGAGGAGAAAAAGGCAGAATAGTTAAAAGAGGAAACATGAACTAAACCAACCACAGACGTTGTTCTTTACCTGTGTCCACATACACAACACTGTGGGGGTTATTAGCTGCTACAAAGCCATACTCCAGCAGGAGGCGCTGGTTATCATGGCT
>KN474692.1:0-10419 GCA_000787095.1 Periophthalmodon schlosseri
CTGCTAGGCCTTAGTAGGCAACTATCTATCCCTTTTTAAATGTGTAACGTTTGCGGTACCAAGTAGTTGTGCCACACTGCCACTAGGTGGAGATATTACTACTCATTTTTCAGCAGTTGCTAGTTATGTTGCCCCTATAAAATCAAAGAAATACAGATTTTTTACATAATTTAACAACGTGTAAAATATGGCTAGTTTGGTCAGGTAAAGATGGCTTGCTTTCTTGGAGTCACAGTTCTTCCAGAGGTAGTTGTGTTGCCACACTGCGCAGTTTATCCACCAATACTGCAAAATAATTAAAGAATAACACTATTAACATATAAATCAACATTATGAAAGAAATGGTTTATCTTTCTTTAAAGAAGAAATTGTTCAAAGCACTTTGTGTTAATTTTTTTGTATGAAAAGCACTTTATAAATAAAGTTTGATTAATTCATTCATTGACTGATGGATTTATAGAGCATGCTGAATACTGTGGCTAAAAAAGTGAGTAAATGAGTTTAAGATTTAACAAAAAAATGGAATAGAATGAGATATTAAATAGCACATAGGCTTGCTAGAGGCTACATGGAAGCATAAAGGGATGGTATCTGGTTTAAAAACTTGTGTACCTCCAGCTGACGGTCTGTGGAAGCTCTCGTAGGCCCGACATGCATTGATCAGATCCCCAAGCGCTTTGGGGCAGTCGTCAGGAAGTGGCTCCATGTATTTCTCTTTGCCCACTCTCTGCAGCATTTCCTTACTTGTCCATTTGGCTTTAGTTTCTGGATCTGCAAAATAGAGAAATCAATCCAACAATTCAACTATTGAAAGTAAAATGACTTTAAATACAGTATATCTGTGTGACAAAGGAGTGAAGGAGGAAATAACTTATACATCTATATCAGCATACATTAGTCCTGTGTATATGTATCTTATTAAAATATGACGATATGAAAGGATCTTTACACACCTTCAAAAGGATATCGACGAGTAGCAATTTCCCACATGACAATGCCAAAACTAAAAAGCAACAAAAATGTAATACCTCCTTAGTGAATTCATGCATCATTTATAATTCATATGTGCTTTATACTTTAGCAAAACATGAATATAATAATAACAACAACAATCACAATAATATTATCATCATCAATAATAATAATAATAATAATAATAATAATAATAAATATATCTAAAATATTGTAGTACTTTAAAATGTTTGAGGACACAATGGCCCTGTTTCACAAAGGAACTTAATTAATTCTGTGTTTAAGAGTTAACTCATGGGTAATCTCCCCTGAGACAGATAACTCAGAGTTTTTTGTTTCACTAAACAGGTTTGGAGCAGAGTTAGAAAACTGAGAGATAGTAAACCTTGAGGTTAGCAGAAGACACAAGACTTTATCAATGTATCCCAGAAAAGAAGATTTGCCGTGGCAAATGTAAACCAGAGGAGGCTTCTGTCTTTGAGGCACAGAAGTTATGTGACTGTGGATCAGGTTTAATATAAAAGAAATGTGGAGGAGCACATTATTTAATCAATTTGTCCTATTTTAGTATGAAGATTCAAATTATATTTCTCAAAAGGCCTGCATAATGTTTGCTGCAGTCTACTTAGATAAAAGCATTACTGTTATCAAAAAGCTTAAAATGATAATTTTAATATTTGATTTCAGATTTTAAATTTAATTATATAATGACCATTTTTTGCTAATCTAAGATTTTGAGAGCTGTGTAGCTCATTGAATTTTAAATGTATCTTACATAAGTCAAAATGTAAAAGTGTACATTAATTAAATTGAATAAAGCATGATCCAAGAATCTAATGCTTTGCACTTCCCAACACACTTTAGTGCAGAAGGCGATGAAAGATCAGGCTTGTAAGTCATTTGAGTAAAATAAGTGTAAAGTATAAATGAATATAAGTCAAATCATTAAACTCTTGATAAGGCTTAACCTAATAAGCCTAATAAGGCTTAACCTTATTAAGTGCACCTGATCCATCTGTGACTGACCAACCAGAGCTCTCCTTCATGAGCTGGCACCGGTTAAACTCAGGGTTAGAGTAGTAAAACCTGCTCTAGACCAGATTAGGTTCACAGAGTTACCATGGTGACTGACTCAGGTTTTAGGTTAACTCTCTCTGTGAAACTGAAAACTCTGGGTTGACCTCTTTTCAGGGTTAACAAAGTCTGACTTTGGCCTAAAGCTACTTCTGGAAACAGGGCTTATATACTAGAAGGTTAACCTATGTTGATTTTTAAACCTGTGCTAAAGGTGCAGTATGTAACTGCAGTATGCCACAGTATGGCTTTAAACTTATCTATTTTCTGGAACACGCAGGTAACATGCATACAAGAGAGAAAGTTTAAGGCAGACTTATTATGCAAAATCGACTTTTAGAGCTTTTAACCATGTCGTAGTTGTTTCTCCTCACTGTTGTATTTGAATTGATTCGTGCCTGTTTGAGTGATCTTTAATTGCTTATTTTCAAGACACCATATTGCCGATCGATCTTCGTTTTAATTGCCATACACCCACTGGTCTCTACTCACTTTGTTCTCCAATTTTATTTTCCTAATCAGTGATATGTGCAGGATTTGGCGATGTTGCATAGTCATCTTTGTACAAATTTAAAAAACCAGCTGTTCGCTAGCATGATCTGCAGCTATCCATCAGAAGTGCCGACTCTTTGTGGTGATGATGTTCACAGCGATGTTGGCAGACTCATTTTAGATGAATATCGCAATTTAAAATGTGGACATTATAACTATAATTATAGCTATATAGCTGACACAAGCACAATAGGTCCTCTTTACATAAAGAATCCATAAAAACACAAAAGACATTTAGCTGTTTGACCTGTAGACTTCACACTCTTTGCTGTATAGGTAGTTGATGTTGTTGAGCATTTGAGGAGGAGAGTAGCACAGAGACCGGATCTCTCGGTCATCTCTGCCCTTTTTCAGCGACGTCTCTGTTCTGGCAAGCTCAAAGCCTCCTAACTGGACAAACAAAACTACATCAGGACTGCACTTACATACTTCATGTACTTCCCCCTTACTGTAATCACACTAATCAGTGAAATGTTAGTATTATGTGTCCTTTGTAAAAAGAAAAAAAATCAGGTGGCATAGACGTAACAATTCAATCGTCCCAAAATGGCTTTCTGATGCACTTTATGGTCTGGTTCCAGATCTTCTTGCACTCAAACAGAAAACAGGTGGGACTGGCTTGCTAGGCAACCACTTTATAGTAGGCTATGACATCATCACATTATATATATATCCTTGGTGGCTACTAACTGTAATGTTTTGTGTTACCAGTTGATTTCATTTTTGTAGTTTTTTGTACCTTCACTCTATAGCCTTCAGCCACGAGAAATTTGTTGCTGTTGATGCATCCATGGACCTTTGACTTGGCTTCAGTTTGATGTAACCTATCAAATATATTAGTAAAACATAACACTCAATCCAAACCCCAATGTATATGCCAAACAATTTTTTCCCATGCACTCACCTGTATAACCCCTGAGCTGCATCCAGACACATGCGCACTTTTCTGATCCAGGACAATTTACACTCTGAGTCTAGGACTTCCCTGAGACTGCCCTTCTCACAGTATTCCATGATGATCAGGTACTCTGGGTTTGGGCCTAAACAGTAGCCCAAAACAACATACAATGAGGTGATAAATATTACTGCTCCATTCACATTTACTTTTTTTACTGAAGTGGCAGAAAATTAAAAATAAGCTTTATCAAAATGCAAATAAGAATGCCAAAATATTTATAAGACTATACTATCTTACAACAAAACAGTTAAATGCAAGAGGAAAATTTTTGGCAATTTTTTACCTTTTTCATTCCTGACACAGATTCCAAACATTCGGAGGATGTAAGGTGACTCAAAGTGCCTCATGGTTTGAACCTCCTTGGTAAAAACTTTATTGATCTCACTAAATAGGAATAGTATAGGAAGATAAAATTGGAAAAATAAAGCAAAAAGTGGCAAAAAGGCACTGTATTGTTTTGTAATGTTTCAACAGACAGAATGTGTTGTAACTGATGATGCAAAGAACCATTTTGGTCAACGGAGCAGCTTTGGCATATCTGTTTTATAAGCAACATAAAATCTACAAAGTTAACTTAATTTATAATAATGTTTTTTACCTTTTCAGTGCTTACAAATTGTGTACTGCGGCTGCCTCTTTGTTTTGATATGAGGTAACAGACAAGATGGTTCTTTATCCCCACTGCTTTTTGCCCGTAGTAGAGCAGTTAGCTGAGGCTTATAATGCAAATAATATCAGATGTGGTTTTAATATTCCAAACAACAACATCCATACTGACAACATCTTGACTGTGCTGACTTTAGAGTGCAGAAAAAAAAATACTGGGCTAGCCTTTAAGCCGAAGTGCATATCTAAATACAGTTATGGATTTACCCAACAAAAATACATTCAGAAGCTTATGTAATTAATGTGTAGTTAAAATGTATGTAGAGCAATCCTTTTATACAATGATTCCACAAAAAATGAATATATGTCGCTTGTATGGTCTTCTGTTTTAGTGAACTACCGACCTGAGACTGGTGTCTGCCTGGTCGATAAAGCGTTTGATGGCCACAGTGAAGCCGTTGTACTCTCCTTTGTAAACTTCAGAGGTGGGAGTCACCATGAAGGGCCTCTGGGGGAAATCGTACTTGAGCTCCTCTGGTTTGATCATCCGGATTACCTCATTTGTGGCACTGGGTTTGTTCACTGCAATAACAAGAGCATATTAAACAACAGGCTACTTCTGCTTTTAGTCCCAGACGTTCGTTTCCTCTTTTCAGTGATTTTGTGTCTCTTACTGAGCGATAACTAACTGATTCATAGGCATATTTGTGTTTTGTTTGACAATGCAATACTCACATATGTCCACCATCATGGCGACATTGGTTTTAACTTCCTCAAACTCCCTCATCATGGCATCCATCTTGTCCTGCTGCATTTTCACGTAGCTCAGTAGCACTGAGGAACAGGAAATGCTGAATGATCATTTTATAAATGTCTGATACAAAGTTTTAGTGAAAAAAGTTATTATTATTACCATTATTACCATTACCATTATTATTATGGTTGCAACCAGAAACTATTGATACCTTTCAAGTGATGTAATAATGACTTAACGATCATAGGCCTAGTTAGGTGCATATGCTTTTGGACTGAATATTAGCTTACTAATTTAACATCTATATGGAGGTGCTTATTTCAACAAAGCCCTTACATTTCTTGAGCTCTGCATCATCGTCCCGTGAGTCCATCTCATCTTGGCTTTGTCTGTTGCTGATCTTGAACACTTCATAGATCATGTCACTGTGCTCCACCTGCAGCGCCCCCGACAGGACTTGGAAGGCATCGTTCAGCCGCTCGTTCACTGTGGTAAATCCATCCAAGTGGCTACCCGACTTCAGAACACGCTGGACCCAACTGGCCTGTGTGTATTTTTCAATCAGATCCCGTGCCGATGTCAAGGTGATGCTCAGCTCACGAAGCGCTTTCTCTACCTCTTCAGATTTAAGGACGGTTTTCCTCTTCTTTGCAGACTGCACCAGAGCCGCCAAAGCTTTCACTCTCTCTGCCACACGACGGCAGCGCTTCTTGTTGGCCTTGACATTCTCAACCAGGTTATAGATTGTGTTTGCAATGGATAGTATAGGCTCGATGAAGTCCATGGCTATACAGACATAGGAATAACAATGGTTAGGTATCCACCACTATAAGTAATGGAAATGTATTTATTTAGTTATGTATTTATTTATTTATTTATTTGATAGGGACAATTATGTACAAAAAAATTGACAATATACAAAGACAAATGCAGGTCCTCATTGATGGTTTATCAGAGATTACATGTCTGACTTCTCTTTAAGATCCGTTTAAGTTCATGTTTAAAACCACCTCAGTCAAGGTCCAGTTTCAGCTCAGGGCTTAAGGAGCTCCAGAGCTTATTGCTCTGGACAGAGAATGCGGACTGCCCGAAGGATGTTTTTCTCAGGGACACCATGTATACATCAATTTTAATTACAAAACCTAATAATAAAATTTTCATAGCTAAGAAAATGCAATACCTGGTGGTACAATGGTGTATTCTAACAGGTGTCTAATATGTTGATCATCCTATTGTAAATCATTCTCAGTGACTTAATTGTCTCTTTTATTATTATTATTATTATTATTATTATTATTATTTTGAAGTTATACAAATGTGATTTTGTTGTTCTTAAAATCTTTTTAATGTGACTTTCAAATAATGTGACTCCAGGATAAGGTCTGAATATTTGACTTCTTTCACTTGTTTGATGTTTTGTCTGCCAATTGAAGCCATACTGGTACAGCTTTTAGAGGGTGTTGAAGCTGAGCAGTAATGGCTTCCATAGATTTGCCACACACATACACAACAGCATTGTCTGCGTACATTTGGATGCCAGCCTCAGCACAGGTGTTTGGTAAGTGATTGACTTAGTGTGTGAAAAGGAGTGGACCAAGTATTGATCTCTGTGGAATGCCTGTTTTCAATATTAATGTTAGATTTTTTCATTGTTGATTATTACACAGTGTTGTCTTTATTCCAGGTATGTCTTAAACCACTGTAATGTTGTTTCCTCAAAATTTAGTCTATATAGTCTTTGTATAAGGACATCATGGTGTACTAGATCAAAGGCCTTTTTAGATCTAAAAAAGACCGCACCAACCATTTGGCCTTTATCGATTGCTAATTTAAATTGTTCACTAAAATAGCAATTGGCCGTTTCGGTTGAATACTAAAGGCGGAGCCCAAACTGCAGAGGATGCAGTATGTCATTGGAATGTAAGAATGACATCAGTTGATTTGCCACAATCTTCTCTAACATCTTGTAGAAAACTGGCAAAATACTAATTTGTCTGTAATTGTGTCACCAGATTTAAATATTGGTGTAACCCTTGATTGCGTCCAGTCATTTGGGAATTCTCCATTTTTTTAAAAAGAGATTTATCAAACGAGTTAGGGGGTTTGCCAATATTTCCTTATTTCTTTTCAGAAATGATGTGTCGAGGTGGAAAAGATCTTTAGTGTGACTACTGTTTATTTTGTCTATGACAGCCAAAACCTCTGACTCAATTACTTGTTCAAAATAAATGAATTATTTGTTGGCAGTAATATACACCAAAATATTGGAACAACACAGCAAAGTACTAACAGTACATAGAAAAATGAAAGCCCCATCACTAAAATAGACTTCTTCATTTTGGATGTTGTTGTTGCACTGGGAAACATAGAAAATGTGTCTTTACTCTGAGTGGCCTTATAAACCTGATGTTGTTTCTATTTCTATGAGATCGTGCAGGTGATGTGCCATCTCCAGAAAATTACACAGTGTTGGTATGTTAAAAATATATGTGCATTCTGTAGCTAATGGCTGTGTACAAGCTTGAAAATCTGAGAGGAAATGTGTTTTTATGCTTAGTTCTAGTCCCTTAATGAACTGTCAATGTCAGTGTCAGACTTAGTCAACTTAGATTGTACTTGCAATAATTACTAGCATATCCTTTTTACTGTGAATACTTACTTGAATACTTAATATTTAATATTTACTTATTTAATATATTTCAAAATTGAATGGGAAGGTATTAGGAAACTATATTTAAAATGGCGACTGTGTATTGTGTACTTCTAGTACACAATACTAGTAACTCATACATTCCTTACACTGAGATTTATGAAATAACTCTTGGTCAATCTTGTTTAAACACGGTAATTGGTCAGTAACTGAAGGTTACTTCTATAAATTTAAGGATAATGACTACCACAGCTGACCCTCCAAAATATTAATCAATGGTCAATGCATTTAACGTCCATTTTGTCTCTGACATGTGGATGGCATTAATGACCTGTGAGCAGTAGCAGTGTAACTGAATCCTATTTAAAAGGTGTCAGGTGTAGTCCAAGAGAAGTCCAGTCATTAATAATTCAAAGTTGAAAGTATGGATTTACTTTACAGTATTTAAGGTCAGAAAGATAAGAAAGGTAACTGAACAGATCTATTGACTGAACCTGCGCTAATGTAAGCTAGCTAGCAATAAGATTACAATTTAAGATAAAATAACATTTGACATTGGATTAATCAGCAAATCAACCCAGATAATATGTTTTATGTATGAACATATGGCAATGTTTCTATGTTTATTGAATTTTAATTCAAAATGTAATGTGAATAAATCAAATCTCCACTTAAGAGTTTGCCTTGGCATAGGTCTATGTTTGCACTGTGACTGGCTGTTAGCTCAGTCTTTGCAAGTTCCTAGTTTTTACCAAGCTTCACCTTCTTCTCATAGGCTATAACATGTAAAACCAAATAAATGTTATATCAGCTTTGTGCCAGCTGGTTGGACTGAAGTGCAGGTCTTGGGCTCAAAAAGTCACAAAAAGCACTATGGGAGGACTTGTTGAGACATGTTCTGCTTTGTCAAGCATTGAAATTACCAGATTTTTTTCCCATGTATTTGAGAAAAAATTTAGGTCAAGACAAGTCCACTCTGTGCTGTCTGCATTAAATTTTAAAGCTATTTCTTAACTAAGAATCAGGAAGTGCACAGTTCACAAGCTAGCTGCTGTTAGCATTACCGTGATGGAAAAACTCCACTCTGGCCTGTGAAAGTTGTGAAAAGCGCTTATAAACTCATCACTGTGAATAATTAAGATTTTTGTAATGCATAAGGTAAGTGAACAATAACTTTGAATCACTGCAAACTGTTTAAAATGAACTAATTATGATTTTAAATCACAATAAAAATCACAGCACCTTTAGTGATACATATTTTCCCTTTCAAAAGATTCTTTTTTTACTATGCCAATGGTCCTAATTTCTCATCATTCCAAAATCCAAGGACAGCTATTAGTTTATTTGGGTAATATTATATAGCTCTCTTAATCAGAAATTAAATCTAAACAATATAAGCAGTTACATTCATTTACGGCAGCTGAGGGAGACATGTTAGAGGTGTGATTGGGAGCAACGCTCGCTGCAGCAGACACACCCTCTGCTTAACAAAAACACTTTAAATAAGATAACAGAAAAAGGCAGCGTGCTTACCCACAGTCAGAAATCTCGTCTCTACTAAAGCTCAAAATGAAACTGTGGAAACCCCTCCTCTGACAGTCGTTTCCTCTTCCTCTCTGCGTTCCTCCCTCTCTCTCTCCACCCTTTCTTTTTTTTCTCTCTCTCTTTTACTATCTCTCTTTCCTTCTCCACCCCCTCTTGCCTCACTCCCTCTCTCTTCTTATCCCTCTTATTTCCCTATCTCTTACTATCTGTCTTTCTTTCTCCCCTTTCTTTCTCTCCCTCTTCGCTCTGTTTTAATATCTCTCTCTCCCCCCCTTCCCCCACTCTCTCTCTCTCTCTCTCTCCTTCTTCCTCCCTCTTCCTTTCTCTCTCTCCCCCCTCTGTTTTATTCATTGCTCCTTTGACACCTCAAGGAGACAGATGTCACAGTGGGGCCACATATCAACCTCCCTCTATGTCTGGTCCTATATATTCAAAATAAGACTTAATCTTGGTTTAGACCTGTTTTAGTCCTGTTTTTTGGTCCAGGTTGGTCATGTCTTTATTAGTACTGGTTTTGTCCTGGTTTAAGAGCGGATAGTCCTCTTCTCTCCTTTAGTTGGCAAAACCCTGAACAATACGACCTCCCCCATCAGTGCTGTCCATAGATTACAGGTCAGCAACATGGGGATTTCCCAAAGGAATAAAGAGGATCATTAGAATGCAGGGCGTGGAAGTTGAATAGGAGTGGTTTTGGAGGAGTAATAAAAAAGAATGACATGATGAAAGGGTATTTACTGAGTTAACAGTGGTCTGCTATGAGCTACTACCACACCATGGGACCTGGTAACAGTTCTGACCAGACCTAACCAAATCTCTTTTTCTCAAGATGTTATGGACAGTAATATATATATATATAATTATTTTCAATGTACTGATAGTAGCATAATGGAAATTCTGCTAGATCCTTATAGCATTTAATTACATGTATTTATTTGGCTAATTCACAGGTAAAATTACCCATAATGCACCAAGATAACTTTAGAAGGAAAAAAAGCATGGGGAATCGTCAATCTGTATTGTTTCCGAATCAACTTAAATTTAAGTAAAGTTAAGGGGGGACCACCCCCTACTATAGCAGCCTACCACCACCACAATACCTGTGAATGCAACCTACTTCATAATTACAAAAAACAGACTTGATGTGATGGACAACAACACCAACAACCCAGCAGCCCCATAAACATTATTGGGCTTGATTTGTGCCTGTGCGTCAATCTGCAGACACACAGTTAGGGTTAGACATGCCTCATTTAATATTTCATTGATTGTTTTGAACTCATCTTCATAACTACATAGGTACCTCCTTAA
>JACM01013038.1:0-14848 GCA_000787095.1 Periophthalmodon schlosseri
AGTGCACTGCTGTTGCATGAAACTCACATGTGCGCAGAGCGTCTTCAGCCTTGGACGCGCTTATACTCAGGTCATGTGTGCTGGTTTGGACCGGGCTCTCTGGGCTGTCATGGCTCTCCTGGTCCAGTCGTTCTGCTAACTGCCCGTCCAGGAAGGCCTCCAGCTCGGCCTCGTCCACCTCTTGCTCCTCTGGGTGCTCCTGCTCCTCCAGACAACTCACCCCAGGGCTGGAGCTCTCTGCACTGGGTAGCTCTGGGAAGCAAGTTGACTTAGTCAATGTACAATCTCTCTTTATATAGAAAACTAGAAAAGTCTCACTGGCTGCAGTTCCATGCTCCCTCAAGAATAATAGATTTTTTGAGTTATTAAAATCAAATGCAAAATAATCATATTTTCTTTCGAATCATGGTCCCTCTGAATACTCACATCAGATTTTGTGGTTTGCATCTCCAGAAATCAGACATAATCAGATTTTGATGTGCATGTGGAAGGTGGGAAAGGAGGTTGTAATCAGAAACACCTGGCTTTAATAAGGGTAGTCTTTCATAATGTCACCAACTACCTGAAATTCCAACTACCTGAAATTTCTACTGAAGGCAGCACAAATTTTGGTGTTTTTGACCAGAAAGCTGCAAATTTAGTAGCAAAAAAGTATATTTAATGTTTAGTTCCACTTTAATGTGAAAAAGATCAGCAGGTTGGGGAGATACATTTGCTGACTGGGGCCAGCTAAATGATTTTCTGTTCAAATAAATGACCAAGAATGTCTGCCATACTTTAAAAAGCCTGAAGAATGTACAGTACAGACCATCGACTGGGGTATGTGTCATGTGTGTTCTTCTACAGCCAGTGTAGAGCATTGTCTGAGCTGATGTCCCATGTTCTGAAGCTGACCTGAGCACTGGTCCTCCTCACTGGTCACACAGGAGTCTTTGGTCTTGTCCAGGCCGTTGCTGATGATCTCATTGGCTTTACGTTCTTCACTGAAACACAATTGT
This sequence comes from Periophthalmodon schlosseri, assembly GCA_000787095.1. NCBI lineage: Eukaryota > Metazoa > Chordata > Actinopteri > Gobiiformes > Gobiidae > Periophthalmodon > Periophthalmodon schlosseri. The sequence goes on from JACM01013038.1 coordinate 999, forward strand.
AAAAATTCATGAATATATGTCCTTTATAAAGCCAAAATATAACATACAATAACTGCTGGGACATAACTGAATACATGTACCGAGAATACATACGCTATACATACACTGTTCTGGTATAGTTGCTTTTTCATTTTGTGGCATTCAGAATACAGTTATTTTTCTAAAACCAAAGGAATACATGGCTGTACTTAATCACACAATTTAGGGTTCAAACTGCACATAATAAGAAAAATATAAAACAGTGGTCTTGCGCAAGTATGATTTTTCCTTCTCTGATCAGTGATAAATAAATGCAAAACAAAAGGTGAAACAAACATGAAGCTGTTTTTAATACTATGTTGTGTGTTTACACTATAATTTAAATGCAACTCTGCGTGAAAGCATTGTAAGTATTCAGAATACAGTACTCTGATTGGACCAAGTATCGAAATACGTTACAAAATACATTTCAATCTGGGTATTCAGTATTCTGTAACTAAATACATTTCAACGTGCTCTTCTCATTACTGCATATAATCATTTATTAGAATTAATTATTTTAATGAATAGGGGTGGGATCATGTACATTGTTCTTTAGCAGCTTGGGTTCTTTTAAAAAACAATACAGTAGGAAATGTATTTACCTTGGTGACATGTTTTCGACTGCTAGCTGCAAGCCATCCTCAGACTTGCATGTCCTACTGTATTGTCTACTGTATTGTATTGTCTGTCTAAAGAACCTACATTGCTAATGCATAAAAGAAGACAAAATGAGCGTTTTGGGATTAATAAATTGATCTTCTTCCCACTCCTTTTCGAGAAATGTGCTTTTCTGCTGTTAAGACTATGTGATTATGTAAATGACACATTTTTGTTGACAGAAACTTGAAATAAAAACTAATCAGTCATATCATGAGTGAAAAGGAACAAAAATTCATGAAAATAAAAAAGCCTATATGAGCACGAGGAGGGACCCACTCCGACTGGGAGACCGCTGCATCTCTGCTGTGGAGCCGAGCCTTCAGGGAGTCTGCACACTGAGTGATCAGACGCTGCCACCTGCAGGACGCACAGGCCAACACACATGAGTTAAAGTGCAATGTGACAAGTTGAACTATTCATTTCAGTAAAACACAGTTAACACAATTGTATTGAATATTTAACAAAAAAATTATAATATTGACTTTTTTCTATTTTGGTGCAGTTTATAGTTTTACTTCCTGGTTGGACACAAGCAGCATATGTAGAGTTAATTCCATAACTGTTACCTAGTAACTATAATGTTAACATGGGTCAAAACCTTTCTAAATTGCACAATGGTTATGATTAGATTAATAGAAATGAATTACAACACATTTATTTAGTTAAATGTAGGTTAAGAAAAATGCCTTCCTTGTGCAAAACTATTTTGGATGGAGTTTTTGGTATTGATCACATAGGTAGAGGTTTCAGTTTTAGAACTTAATGTAGTGGTTCCTGTATTTTTGTACTTTCCATCTCGCCTTTTTTCCACAAACTGTCTCTTAACTGATGTAAAACTGTGATAAATATTTAGCACAGGTACTATCCCAACAAACCAAGTCAGAATTAGAAAAACATGAAAACCTGTCACTTTAGATCATACTAGGGAGGAGAGCACTTTACCTCTCTGCTGTGAAATGACAGTGATGATTGTGCCTACTATAGTACAGATGGATTTTGCAGCAGTGTGAGTAAAAGTGTACTCACGTCCTCTGGTCTGAGATGGTCTGTGCGGTCAGCTCGTAGATCTGTGCCACGTTATCAGACATGGACAGGACAAAGAAGGACCGGTGGTCTACACAGCACAACAGTTAGGACGTGTTAGCAAGAGCGGGAAGAACATGGCACAATGTTTTTTAGTTATGAATTTATCTTTAACTGTGTTTGCCTTTTTTCCAAATATATTCTTCAAAATACACAGAATAATAATATAAAGGCGCTGTACCAGATTTTTACTGTCTTAAAAACATGAAAACTGGTTCATTTTAAACGGTTGGCAGTGGTCGAAAGCGATTCCTCACTTACCTTGTGCATTCTGAACATCCTAATTATTCACCGTGATGAGTTTATAAGCATTTTTCACAACTCATAAAAAGACCAGAGCGTTTTGCCCTGACGGTAAAGCTAAGAACAACAACAACTAGCATGCGTCCTGATTATCGGACAATAAAACACTTTCTAATTTGATGCATTTTTCTCAGATCGGGTACAGGCCCTTTAAAGCATCAACTGAACAGTTTGCAATATTGACACACATTTAAAAAAACGTGTTTTTGCTATAGCCCTACAGTTTTCACACTGGATCTATATCTTGATGCGGGGGTGTGACTGACCTGTGGCCACCGGCCGCACCAGCACCGTGCTCAGCCTGATGACCGGGCTGAACACCTGCTTGGGGTCCACTGCACTGGTCAGGTTCTTCCCATGGAGCTTCAGGACCAGACGCTCGTCCTGTCTCTGCAGAAGCACCAGGATGTCCTCCAGCAGCAGAGTGTACATGTCTGAGAAGGGACGAGGCAGAGGTAACGCAGCACACTCAGTCGGAATGTTGACGAGCATTTTTTTTTAAATAAAATGATGTCAGTGCATAACCTCTATAGAAGACCTTTAACACATTTTTTAAGTTTTAAAGACACATATTCTGCATTCTTGTGGCTTTAATTCTCTTTTAAGCATGCTTTTGGTCACATTGGGATAAGTATTTCACATTTTCTACCTTAAAATAATGTATTTGGAACATTGACCTTATTCCACCCCACCCACTTTTGCCGCAAGTCCTACTAAACTGCGCTTTCTTTGTGGTGGCACTTCCGGATAAGTGGGAATCCCATTCCTTTCAATGGAAAATTTGGGAAAAGTTTCGCCACTAAAATATGATATAAAGTAGGCTGATTTGTGGTCAGGTAGGTTTGTGTCACATTTTCAATGTTCATGTGACCAACATGAATGAACAATCAGAAAGTAAACAACTGAAGCCCTTATCCTCCGTGAGTGCTATGCTAATGGAGCCATGCATTTGCTGTGAACACAATTTGACCACAGAATGTGTCCAGGGATGATTTATGGACTTAAAAACTGCAGAAGTTCAATGTAAAATGCACACAGAGTATTTTTGAGGCTCAGAGAAGATGACTTTATATTACAGATTAATGAAACAACAAGCGTGAATGAAACAAAATTCAACTCCAAGTATGTTTTTGACCAGGGGACAACAATATAACATGGTTAAAAGGTCAAAAGAGTAATTCTTTGCATAATTTGTGTTGTTTAAATATATATGTAATTTAATATATGTATAAATATATGTTCATACCAATGGCCTTGTCTTTTGTGAGTTTCCAGGACAGTGGGCCTTCGTGAACAAGCTTCTTCTTGGTCAGGTCCAGATTCTGTGGGACAAAAAAGCTAATTTCAATGAACCATTCTGTATGCTCACAAGCCCAAATGAGTCCACATGCTTGGGTCAGGTGGTTCAGGTGGTTGCAATGGTAACCTACAGTAACACTCAGTAGACATCCAGCTCCAGCAGCCATGTTCTGACTGTACAATTCTACTCAAGCTCATGCTGCACTTTTCATTAAAAACTTTGTATTTGTGCTTTGACAAATAATGTCCATGTTCAACCAAGGGTACTAATGTGAAAAAATGGTTCTAAAAAATTGTAATTTATTTGAAATGAACAGAATAATTGTAAATGGTTGTGTTCATATGTAAACATACTGTTATTCTGCATCAAACATAGACCAGTGGAGTATTAACAGGGTGAATATTAATTTATAAAATTTACTCAAATTAGCTCCAGACTGAGACAGCTAGATGTCCCTGTATTATTAGGACTTCACAAACTATCATTATCTGTCAGTTTAAGACCTTTCGTTAACAACATGTCGATTCTTGTTTTTACTAGTAGAATCTATAAGAATTTTGCAGTCTTACAGGCTCAAGATGGCCACCAAAATTCCCACAGAATAGTAACCATAATCTCTCTAATTTTTATCACAGCTCAAGAGCAAAAATCTCTCCACTCTAACCCCTCATTCACTACATAGCCCTGAACTCTTATGCAGACTATTTAGTGCAGTCATTCACAGAGCGAATCACACACTCAGCTTACATTCTCCTTGCTGTAGATCATGAGACTCTGTCAACACTAGCAATTTCACACAGCAACGATTTATTTAATAGTGTAGACAGTCAGATGTGGCCTCCCCTAGCCCCTAATCCCTGACTCACTACATAGCCCCGCACTCTTTAGCAGAATATTAAGTTCCCTCATTCACGGAGCGTAAAAACTTATTTCTGCAATAAACTCTTGCTGTCCAGTAACAGCACAACAAATGGTGTGACCACTATTTAGTGCCCTACGTAGGTAATAGAGTGAACGTTTGGACGCAGCCTCCCGTGGAGAGTGTGACCTCGTGTGACCTGTACCTTGACCTCCAGGACCACAGGATTCTCATTGGGCTTCAGAGAGGACAGGTCCAGTCTCCTCTGGTACTCCTTTAGCCTCTGTGAATGGAACAATAAAAACAACACAATAGTCAGACTCTCATCCCAAGAGCAAAAACACTCAACTTTATTTTAAAAGCCATTAACACCTACAATTGTTTGCCCAATTGAAAGCACAACTAAAATGAAACGGGTTTTAATTGAATTGAATTGAATTTCATATCATTACATAAATAAAATAACATTCCAAATCAAAATCAAAATCAAAATCAAAATCAAAATCAAAATTAAAATTAAAATTAAAATTAAAATTAAAATTAAAATTAAAATTAAAATTAAAATTAAAATTAAAATTAAAATTAAAATTAAAATTAAAATTAAAATTAAAATTAAAATTAAAATTAAATTCCCATAAACACATAATGGGGTGATGAATGGATTGCTCACTGTGGAATTATAATATATATTTTTTTTTTATACTGACAATTTTAATATATGTGAAAATAAATAATAAATAATAAATAAAATAAATACATGCATAATTCATTTTTTTATTTTATGAGTGGGTGTGGAGGTTCACAACATTTGTGAATTTACCTTTGGATATTTCATGGCAAAGTACAATGTGATCAATAGGGAAAACTGTCTCTTGCCCCCATCTGCGAGTATGACATCATCACATTCTAGACTCTGAACACGGTATCCTAGAGTGATAGGTGGACACAGTGGGACTTCACCTGTCTGTTCTCGGCCTCTTTCACCGCCTGGTTGATGTGGTTCAGGATCTTCTTACAGCACTCCGCAGCTCTCTTCACTCTCCTCCTCTCCTCCACGTCATCTGACAGTCCAAACAAGGTGTTAGAGCAGGAAATGAGGAAAACCGGATAACTGGCCTAGTTCAGTTTAAACCGATATATTAAATACATGTAACCCTGGGAACTATGACTGAAGAGTCGTGAATCGAATCTCCCAGATTCAAATAACACATCTGGAGAAGCTAATACGTATTTGGATACCTGCTGCATGTAACAGAACTGATTTACATTACATTAGGCGCAGACTAGGAGAGGCATTCACAGGGCAAGAACCAGCCAGGCAAATATTAGACATGTGTTTGGACGTGAACTGCCTCGTTTTATACAAGCAGCTCCCTAAGCTTCACAAATGTGTTTATTTGTGCTGCAGAGAGAAAACAACTTGTGAGTACCTCCAGCATGTCTTAAAATAACATGATCAACGTAAATGAGATGCCGTTTCTGCCAAACGACATCTCATTTACGTTGATCACTTTATTTATTTATTCTGGTTATATGAATGATAGCTGTTTATATTAGCAATTATAGCTGCCAAGGTTTAGTGCTAATGCTAAATTACTAGACAAACCTGAACATCTTGTAGCCCCCCCCATTCTCATCTATTCAGTTATTTGACCTGCTATAGACTAGGACAAGAGTGGTCTGACAGGTTTTGGGGCAAAAATGATTTGAATTTGGTTGTTCAGCGGACTTGGTTTACATGCACCCCCTCCCCTCCTCCTTCTCACCTCCACCAATGTCTAGGCCCTGGGGGTGGATGTATATTTGTAGTTTACCGGTGTACTTGGCAATGTTGTCCAGTAGGAGGGGGTACTTGGTGAGCCTCTGCATCTCCACAGGGATGATGTCTTTGAGCTGCAGCCGCCGGCACAGGCGGTTACTCTCTGCCTCCTGGGCACACACAGCAACGAGATTCGGCAAAAATTTGACAAATTAAAGGGCCCAGATTACATTATTTCCTAACACTATTTCCTGATCTATGTTACAGTGCCGTTTCCTCATCAAAAACATAAACGGAGTTGTGTTTTGTTTTATTCACACATTTAACACACAAACCCTGCATATTTAGGCTTGAAAGTTCTTCTCTAAAAAAGAAAGAAAGAAAGTTTTTAAACTCCATAAACCTTCACTAGAATCATTTCGATGGTTTCCGCTCTGGAATTGCCAGTCTTTATTGGACTAAAGGTAAAAAGTAGCTACTGCTTCATGACATCACACGGTGGAACAGAGCATTTTGAGCTTTGGAGATGTAGACAGACTAATAATAAAGGGTTATTAAAAAATATACAACTCGGGTATATTTTTGATGAGGTAACAGCATTCTAACATGGCTTAAATCTCACAAGAGTCAATTTTATGTAATATAGGACCTTTAAAATGTATTCTTATACCAAACCTAAAAACCTGTGTGATGAAGATTAGAGATTGACTGATATGGGACTGATTATCTAATTTGAATTTAAAGCAGACCTATTGTACAAAATCAACTTTTCAGAGGTTTTAATCATGTTATAGTTGTTTTCTTTCTTTTTTTATTCGTTATTTGTCAGGGACCATGTACAAATGAATTAATCCTACAAAAGAGAAGATGATTTAAAGATGCCATTTTGCCGATCAACCTTTGTTTTCACCACCACCAGTACACGCCCACTGCTTTGTATTTACTTCGTTCTCCAATTTTATTTTCCTAATCAGTGATATGCGTGCACTGTCTGTTAGAGGTGCTGACAACTTCATGGCCTTTCATGGCATTTGTTGTGATGACATTTACAGCAACGTCTGCTCCCACTGGGCAACACAGTTTCTAACGCAGAAGTCAGTGGACTTGTTTCTCGATTTATATGAATATTGAGATTTAAAAGGTCCAAATTATAACAAAATGATCCACAGGTGTCATAGATTATAACTACGTAGCAGACACAAGCACAATATGTCTGCTTTAACTACTGATGTGATGATTGTTGAAAAGATTGAATTGGAAGGCTAGTGCGTACAGTCCATGGGAGGGTCGGGATTATGTGGTGCGTGTGTGCTGACCTGCATGAAGCTGTACAGTCCACGGATGAGGGGGAGGGTCGGGATTGGGGGGTGCGTGTGTGCTGACCTGCATGAAGCTGGCAAACCTCTGGTCCTTCTTCTGCCTGGTCTTGATGAGCTCCAGAGCTGAGGGCAGGTTAGAGCAGAACAGAGCCACGGCCTGCTTTATCCTGTGCTCCTCCACTCCACTGAACTGCACACACCGCACACATGAGCAAGGTAAAGCCAGTCGGGAGCCGACAAGGCTTTTTAATTAGCATGGTGGCTATTGTCAACATGACACTAACGTATACATGTTTAATTGTGAAGGCAATTTAAGAGCTAAAATAATTGTTTCCAGTTAAAGTGTTAAGTGTATCAATGTTCTGGCTGTTTTATTGTCCGAAAATCAGGAAGTGTTGTTGTTAGCATTACAGTGATGGCAAAACTCTTTGGTCTCTACAAGTTGAACAGTGGTTCCCTGCCTTTTTGCCTGGATTTAGTATCTCCAGGCCTGAGAAATGAATCAAATAAAATTGTTTCTACAGTTCCATGAGAGAAGATTCATTATAAGGCTAAACAAAAATAAATACCCATAAACTTTTTAAAAATACTTTTTAAAGGCTTTTACCTGATTTTTACTGTCTTAAAAAGTGAAAAACTGAACTATATCATTTTAAACGGTTTGCAATGGTCCAAAGTTATTCCTCACTTACCTTATGCATTCCGTGCAACCTAATTGTTCACTGGGAAATTATAAGCGCTTTTCACAACCCTTATAGTAATACTAACAACAACTAGCTTACTAACAGTGCACTTCCTGATTACCAGACATTAAAACACTTTATAATTAGATCTGCACTGGCGTAAAACAAATACATTGAAAAAAAATCAATATAGGGTCTTTAATTCCAGCTAAATGAGTTTTTCAACTTTGCATACTTTTGAAGACACCGTGGACACCCTGTGCTCTTACCCATGTGAGCAAGTCCTCTCCTATGGACCCCACCACTGGGCCCTCGCTCCTCCTCCTCACCGCTGCCATCTGCTCCGATAGAACCGCTGGAACACACACAGGTTTGACACACACAAACACAGACAGCAGGATTGTGCAGGAGCTGAGGGGCGCAGAAGGTACCATGCAGCTGGATGATCTCCTGCAGGTTACTGAAGATGTTCCTGAGGTCTTGAGCTGGGAGGATGGAGTCTCGGCTCAGCCTCTGGTAGAACACACAGTCCAGCACCTTCAGCTTGCGCACGTGGGCCCTTTCTGTGTACAGCAGCTCTGTGCAAAGGGAAACAACACATCAGCCTTGCGCGTCAAAATGGACCCTGATCTCAACCTTCATCGGCAAATTAGTGCCGTGGTGAAGTCTAGTTCTTCCCAACCAAGACAACTGGCCAAAACGAAGCCTATTCTGTCAGAACATTTTGAAACAGTGATACATGAGTTCATAACAGCCACACTGGACTATTGTAATGCACATGCTGGTGTCAGCCAAAATGCACTTTGTCGTTTAAAGCCATGTCAAAACCCCACGGCTCGACTCTTAACTGTAAATTCTATAGCCAGGCCAATATGCTGCCCGTAAGTTCCACATGTGCTCCGGCGATGTCAAAATTACACTTCTCAAATCTTTCTGCTCATCCTTGTAAACTGCACACTTCTGTCACAGCTGCAAGAAAATGTTTGCAGAATTTGGCGGTGGCTTATAATAACTCTTTGAGAATATTATTAAGAGTGCCGAGCTTTTGTAGTGAGAGTGAAATATTTGTAAACTGTGGTGTGAGATCCTGTGCAGTCACAATTAGATTCAGCATTTATTTGTTTATGTATAAAGCCATGAATTTCAATAATCTGACCATTCAAGCTCTAGTTTGTCCAGTGAGGAGCTCTGTCTGTCAGATTTACCTCTAAGATGTGGAGACACTGGCATTCGAGTAAGTACACATTATGACATGCAATGTATTATTTAAAATAATAATAATAATAATATTAAACATTACCGTGCATATATGCAAATTAGCTACATGAACATTTACGTAACAATAGAGAATCAAGAAAAAAAGCGACCATTAACAGGTCTTTATTGTTAATATACTAACTAACTAACCAACCTCTATCACAGACGCAGATGTTCTTGAAAATGCATTAACTGAACTGAGCTGAACAGTTGTAAGTACTAGGCCTGTCACCATAATTACTATATCGACTTATCGTTCAATATATGAAAGCTGCAACAACATGTTTTTGGGGTCAATATCTATTGTGTGTACATTTTCTTTGCACTACTGGGACATTTTTGGTTATTTTTTGGCTATGTGGGCTGTAAAATGTTAAATTAATAACTTCTATGACTAATTACAGATGCAAACTAAGTACTAAAGTGTTTCATTCTGCTATTTATCTTGCAGCTCATGATTTTTTAACAATATTGTACATTTAGAATAGCTTTTGTGGTTCAAATCTGCTCTTGGGTTATTATGTCAGTGGCATAATTAATTGCAATTATTGTTTATTGTCTATTTTTACTGCAGCAATATATTGCACTTCAAAAGTACAACGTTTCCATGGTAGCTCCCAATCCCTTAGCTGCTCCAGTGAATGCCTGAAGTATATGAAATAGTTACTGAACTAACACACACACACACACACACACACTAGGGAATTTAGAACACATACCGTTGATGACCTCTTGCCTCTCTATCTCCCTGCTTGTGAGCGCTGCAAGGACATCCCGGCTGACCGCGCTCTGCCAGGTGGGGGCGCCCTCCTCCAGCTCCACCTCGGCCCCCTGGTCATCCTCGCTCAGGACGTCTGCTGTGGCCCCAGTGCTCTGAGGGTCGATGCGGCGGCTGCACACAAAGTCAAAACTAAAGTGTGAATACAATTTAAAGGGCCTACACTGTATTATTTTTTATCTATGTTCTAATGTTGTTTCATCATCAAAAACAGTTGACAACAGAGTTGTGTTTTGTTTCATTCACACATGTTTAACACAAACCCTGTATATTTAGGATAAGTTCTTCTCTCAAACTAAAAACACTCTGTTCCACCATGTGATGTCATAAAGGGGAATACAGGAAATGCTCTCCTGTGTTTTTAAACTGCAAACACCTTCACTAGAATTGTTTGGATGATTTCAGCCCTGGATTTGCCTAACTTTAAGTTAAAGCAATGGTTTTAACTTAACTGAAACTACTTCACTCCTCGGTGCATCAGCTGATATAAATTACTACTTAATAAATTACTGAAACATGCATGGACGACATCTAAAACCTCTTCAGGCATGTTTTTCATGAGGGAACAATGTTATAACATGGTAGAAAGCTCAAAAGAACAAAATTTGCATAATACCCCCTCTTTAAAACTACCACTAAATAACATCACAAGGTGAAAGAATTTTGAGTTTTGGGGATGCAGACAACCTAATAATGCAGGATTACTCAAACGTGTGAATGAAACAAAACACAACTCTAGGTATGTTTTTGAGGAGGTAACAACATTATAACATGGCTAAAAGCTCACATGAGTCAGTTCTGCGCAATATAGAACCTTTAAAACACTGGGTTCAACATTTGAGTGAGGATTCAGAGGAAAAGTGGAACCTGAATGAGTCCTGGTCCTCATCTTGGAGCTCCACACTGGCAGGGCTGAAGTCGAACTGTGAACTTGAGGGAGAGGAGGGGCCCTCGGGGGTCTCGGCAGACTGGGAGCCCTCAGATAGTCGGGGGCCCGGGGACAGAGGGGACGCATCTGTCAAGTATGAGAGGTTAGATGACTCAGTTCATGATAGCATACAGCAGTTAACGTAATATGTAAGATATTTCCAAAAATCTTGCTTTTTTTTTTCTTTCTTTTATTATTTTGGTAAGGTTTATAATTTTACTTCCTGAGTGGGCATGGGCAGCAGATATGACATATGTAAAGATAATTACATAACTGTTACCTAGCAACCATAATGTTAACAAGGCCAAGAACTTGTCTAAGATACACAATAGTTATGATGAGACTAATAAAAATAAATGACAGTTCTGTTTTGTTAAATGAAAGCTTAAACTGCCTTCCTTGTGTCTCTGTAATCCCTCAGTTGTCCAGCTATGATCCATAGTAAAAGAAAATATAAAGTCTGTCAACTGGACAAAAAGTTGTAGGAGTGAAGATGTTTCACTGTTGAAAAAGTTCTGAAGAACTGAAGAAGCAGCTTGGATGAGCAATTGTCACTTGACTGATGTAAAACTATGATAAATATTTACCACAGGTACGATCCCACCAAACCAAGTCATTACACATTTAACTGATTCATTTTTTGGATATTTTAAGGTGAGACATTACTACTACAGGTCAAACTTTTCCATCCACAGATTTATATGACAAAGTATAATATGATAAATGATAAATATGTCACCAAAATAGCCTTTTATATTTCTTAACACCTTGCTCCATTATTCATATTTTTGTCCCAGAAACATATTAAATTTAAGTATTATTAACCACCTGAAAACATTTTAAAACAGCAACACATGTTTAATATTTATGTATTGTATAATCTACAGAAAAACTTTCAAAACAAAATTGTTTGAGAAATTATATTTCTGTTCTGTGCCAGTCCCACAGTGCCAGTTCGGTCCTTGCAACCTTGGGCTATATCATCTGAGGTATAATGCTCCCTACAACAGAAGCAAAGCCAGACTGGACTGTACTATACTAGAATGGACAACACTATCACAATGTGTTGAGGGTTCACTGGGTGCTAGGTCCTGTACTGATGTAAATAAGCTTTTCCTGTGTAAGAACTCCAGCCTCATGTCTCTTCTCTTCAACTCTTGGGCTACTACAATTTATTCTACAACAGATATCTCTAAATTGACTTTTTTCCTTTTCACCTGTAGTGTCACACAAATGTATACAAAGATCATGTTGTATCCATAGACTGTATAAAGAAGTGGACTGAGGGCACTCACCCACCCACAGCATTCAGCTCCAAATAAATGAAGCCAATTGAGGCTAGCAGCGAGCGGCTCATTCGGAGCTGAGTTCCATATTGCTGGGTTTCAGATGACATCACAACATTCTATAGGCCTATAATATTTCATACAGATGGGGGCATAAATTCGTGTCGTTCAAATGCAGCTTTTTGTTGTAATACAGCAAGTACTAGGGTCTAGTCACTACCGTATTTTCCGGAGTATAAGTCGCACCGGAGTATAAGTCACACCAGCCAAAAAAATGCATCATAATGAAGAAAAAAACATATATTTCATATATCATAATGAGAAAAAAACATATATTTCATATATAAATCGCATCTGAGCACAAGTCGCACCCCTGGCCAAACTATGAAAAAAAGTGCGATTTATAGTCCGGAAAATACAAGAATCGAAATGGTCAGGGGCCACTTCTGTGAATTTTCGTTTTAGACATTTAGACAAGTACAGTGTAATCAATAGGGAAATCTGTCTCTATTGCCCCCATCTGAGAGTATGACATCATCACATGCTAGAATCTGAAAACGACCAATTTGGTAATCCAAGCATGAGTATCATAGAGCCAATCAGAAGTCAGGCTGTTGAAGATAACACCCCTTCCCGCCCACATCGATGGTTTGGCAGGGGGTGGGCGCTTAGCAATGCTGTCAATTAAACCTGTTGCTAACGCTAGTGGGAGCAAACACGGGGAAAGAAGGCACCTGATTTGTCTGTTATTAATGTTCATATCTTGATTTACTGACACAATAGCAAAATAAAAACACCAGGATCATGTAGACTGGGTTTTTTAATAGAAAGTGAATCGCACCCACGCTCACGTCCTATATGGAACACAGCCGCTAGTGGTTTAGCTTTGTCCATTTATATATACAGTCTATGGTTGTATCATTTGTGCAGCTGTTCTTACTGCAGTCTGACTCGTGGCTGCTGGGGTCCGGTGTGTGCCCAGGTGCAGAGCTGTGAGAGGTGGGTGTCCCGCTGGGTGACACTGTGTGCACAGTGCTGGAGGAGTCGGCCTGCTCGGGGATGGTGAAGCTGGGCTGAGGGAGCTGCTTAGGAGACCTCTGCTTGTTCAGCTCCATGGCCTTCCCTACTGAGCAACACAAGTATAGATACAGACAAATGTATTCTTTTACACAAAACATTATATCCACCATCGGTTAAAACTCTGGTTACACATTACGTAATTGACGACACAGACAGCTATATTGTAGAGGCAGCTCTTGAGGTCAAAAATAGCGTTAGCATGCTAGTTGTTGTAGGCCACATTGGTCTCTGAGGGTTGTGAAAAGCGCTTATTGCGGTGAATAATTAGGATGTTCTGAATGCATACAGCTTTTTTTCTCACTATCTGACCTGAAATCAGACTAAACTTTTCCTGTTTTAGGTCAGTTAGGATTACCAAAATGATTTCTATTTGTTAAATGCCAAAATAATGAGAGAAGGATTTTTCAGACATTTTTTTTACTTTCTTCAAAGTCAGAAGTTTACATACATTTCATAGTATTTGGTACCATTGCCTTTAAACTGTATGGCTTGGATCAAACATTTTGAATATATTCTTCCACAAGCTTCTCACAA